>JACXSJ010001300.1:0-100520 GCA_014851325.1 Pentalonia nigronervosa
AATAGATAGATGGCGCTACTGGCAAGACATTAGATATTCTAGAAATTAGAAATTAGATTTTCGAACGGGATAAAAAGTATCCTATGTCCTTCTCCTGGCTCTAAACTACCTCCCTGCCAATTTTCAGCTAAATCGGTTCAGCCGTTCTTGAGTTATAAGTGAAGTAACTAACACGACTTTCTTTTATATATATAGATTGATATTATGATATTATTTAAATAATAGTTAAAAACTATGATAGATATAAACTAATTAGTTAAAAACTAAAAATATTAAATTTAGAAAATCGATTTAGGTACACTTATAGGTCACAATTTCATATAGTTAGAAATAATAGATAATGCCACAATAGCCCCCCCCCCCTCAAAAAAAGTTATTTAATCATAAAATAATATTAAATTTTTTAAAACCAAAACTTTTATTGTTCTTACAAATTATTAAATCAATATTATATACATTATATACATTATACATTATGTATATCCGTAAATAAAAATACTTAACAAAAAACTAAAAATATATTTAAGGAAATTCTACATAATACCTATACAATATTCATGTTTACATATAATAATGTATAAACTCATACACAATACATTATTCTTACAGGATACTCACACCGAGTCATACTGCAATCGAGAATACATTTTATATTATATCATGTGTGTTATATTAAGTGATAAGTCAAAAAATAAATACTTCTTTGGGTTGTGTGCTCGTGTTATTAAATAGATATGGTTTTGTATTCAGTCATAACTTTTGTAAGAAAATATAATAACAAATTTTATAAACAATGAATATATATTGACGATTGCTTAAGAGAAATAACACATAATAACAAGTTTACTGTCCTAAAAAACCACATGTGACATATAACTTATAAGTATATAGGTATATGTATACTGTAGGTTTATCGTGAACCATAATAATTAATGCGTATACTGCAAATAAGAAATTTAGACAGGAAATGTAAGTAGGTACCAATAAAATTTAATACTAAAAACAGCTATGTTATGTTATATCTATCGGAAAAATAAATATTAAAGAAAAAAATGTATATTTACTTTAAACTTTATATTAGTAAATACTTTATTTTTTAAATACAACTGCTCAAATGTGAATAGTATAATTGTGAAAACAGTAAACACGCACATTGGCCCTCGCCCGAAATTCAGATAAAAAGAAAAAAAATTTTTATACGGGCACAGAAGAAATTTTTAGAACTAAAAAAAAATGAAACTTAAGATTACACAATAAAACTTTATACCTATACTCAAAAGAAACCGAGTAGGCACCTATAATAAGTTTTAGGCAACTATACTGACATTGATCTAATTATAATATTCGGTGTACACCGTACTTCCGCGGTGTTTTTATTTGCATTTTGCGTACTATAAGCAAAACGCATTTTATCTTTGACTGCGTGTTCTCAAATAGAGGAAATACGTGATTTTTTTCAACGAGTGTTTTATTTAAAATTGTGAAATGCATAATATATATTGTAGGTAATGTAACGCTTTGTGCTTTCGTCAGCTATATGTTAAACAAAACTTTTTAATGTTTAGAATATATTATAATATGTTAAATCAACATTTTCTATCGAAAGGTAGGCAGGATCTTCTTAGTTCCTACACGTATAATAATAATAAACACCTACATACAACCTGACAATATACTGATGAATATATTATTATTTTATTATTATTTAGTATTATAAATTATATTAAATTATATACCTTTAACAGAGTAAACTATATAAAGTATATTATAATAAAAAATTTAATAATAATAATATTTATAAATTATTATATCGATTATTACCGATATAGTAAGTACCTACACAACTTACCTACTTGCACATAATAATATTTTACATCATAATAATACTATAAATTATATAGTCATATAGACTATACTACTATAGGTGTAGAAACTTATACGTTGAAGTATTATATTATCAACCCAATAACACCGATAGATATGATATAATAGTGTTTTTTATATACTTAATTTATCTAAGAAGTTGAGATAAATATTTAAAATAATAATAAGAAGAAAAAAAAGTTCTGAAAATTGGTACCGCTCTGCTGTACAGTAGGTGTCGAGTAGGTCACTTATGAATGTGTTAAATTTGAATTCAATGATATATTTAAATCATTGTATACGAAAAATAATTCTGAGCGAAGACGGTCTGTCAGCTTATGTTACTAAGTATATTTTACGATATTATTGATATTACTATTAATAATACAGTAGATTGAATTAATTTTTTCAAAAAACATTACATTTGAAAATGTCATTGAGTGTATAAAATAGAATAATATACTTTAAAAGTTTCAAGCGCTCACGAAAAATATTTTTGTGTTTGTAGTTTGTACAATATTTTTTGTACTCGAATATTTCGATTTTAAAAACAATAAATTATTATTTTCAATAATAGGTACAATTTGTAATAACGCTGGATAATATCTACACATAATACCATAAAGTTAAGTAAATACTAGATATAAAGTTAAAAATTATATTATACAATATTATGTCTAACTGTATAGCAATTGAAAAATGAATATATATACAAAAAAAAAAAAATAAATAAATAAATAAACCTATAATAAAATAATAAATATTTTCGAATATTTTTATTTTAGGTCATTATACTTATACTCGTATAATAGTCGCAACTTAATAATTTAATTCGTGATTTAATAATATATTAAAGTAACATTTTTATGATAAAATCTTAATTATATTAACATTATTATTAGCCGTTAGGTAGGTACCCGCATCCCGAATAATGTATTTACTATCTATATTCCAACCTTCAAAGATGCAGTACAAATGTACATAAAGCATTTTGCTGTTGCACTCTCTTGTAATTCCAAAAAGAATAAAGCCAGTAATGGCTAATCACGAGACACGACTACTGAGCACATATAGGTGTGCACAGAGTTCAGGGCAAGTGTAGTAAACATTGATTCTAGCCCATTTTATTTTCTTAACGGTCCATAGATAATTTTTTTATCTTCCATATTATTATAAATAATATAATACAATATAGCTCCTCAAATTAATTATTTTGATTAGGTGGTTTAGAGATCAATTTAACTAGAAATACATAATATTATAACCTTTATAATACGACGTTATTTTATAAATGTTTAATAAATGTTAATAAAATACTGTGATAAATAGATAGACCTTTAAATGCAAAATAAATTAACATAATACTTTGTGTTAAAAAAAAAATTATACACTGAGCGTTATACGACGGCCGCTCAGCTTGGACCCGTTCGGCCCTTTAAAATCTATTTGAGCCGTTCGGGGACAGCAAGAGCACATCCTGCTGCCACTGTGTGTACGCCTATATCTGAGTGACGGTGTGTAACAGAAAGAGAGTGAATCGGTGAGATAAAAAAAATAAAAGAAATCGTCAGCGAGCACGAAATAACGAAACATACTGAACATGAATTCTAAATTATAATAATGTCTTGTAGTAATATTTTTCGTCATAGGAGCTATGAACGATTCACCTTCTCTGATGGTCTTATGATTTCTTCTTACTTTCAAACTACTAATGCATTAGTCATTATTCATTAGATAGTTTTAAAAGACATCTTTTCATTACACTTTACATGCGAGGCTTGGTGGTCTAGGGGTATGATTTTCGCTTAGGGTGCGAGAGGTCCCGGGTTCAAATCCCGGCCAAGCCCAAAAATTTTTTGCTTCTTTTTCAGAATAAAATCAGCACTCTGATGTTTATAGTGTTTCATTTTAATATCAAAATTCACAATTGCACGTTTAATGTGAAAAAAACGTATAAAAATATTTTTCTTTATTATTATTGCAATTGTTCTACTATTTTATTCGTGTACCTGCAAACTCATATTTGCGTCAGTTTTGTTTTTTTATTTTCAGACAATAACTACTTTAAGTACCTATTTCTTTTTTTTTTTTTTGGTCAGTTTACAATATCTATACATAAATAATAAAAATAATGTACATATATATATATATATATATGATACGTTTTATATTTTCGAAAATGTTCCATTCGCCGAAAAAGCTTTCAATCAATATACACCTACACATCTTATCGTATTATATACATATATTATGTTATAAAATATAATACACGTCGGCATTACGATCGCAATAAAAACTTTTAACGGCTTGAAGAAATATGCGTTTAAGGTGTTTGTATGTCATTCAAATCATTATTTCTAGGTCGTTATACGTCTGGCACAATCTGTATTTCAAAAGTATTCTGATAAATTTCAATATAAATGTCAATAACGAATTCCGTACCCATTTACCCGTTTACCTATACAGTATACATATAATATTATTACAATATTATCTATAAGGCAATATTATATAGTCATATAATATGGCAATGTCTATATAATAGTTAGTCTCCTAGAGCCAATAAATATGGAAGACGATAATCGATAATGTAGCAAAATATTGAATAGGTTTGATTGATAATAAATACAAGTTTTTACATAATCAATAGTATAACGTATAAGGTACGGTTTCGGTGTCGCATCATTTTATATTGTTTGGCCAAACGCTATTTAGTAGAGTTAATAATAATTAATGTTAATCTATTCAGCACTTTTAATCACTATTCTATAATTCGATTATCTAATTATATTTGATAATCAAATTTAATTTGTTATAAATTATTTAATTTCGGGTTTTTCTATTTGAGACCGAATGACGTAGATGTGGTCATACGCAGTAAACAGTATTATAATGTTGACTCATATATGTCATTACTTATTAGTAGGGCTCGGGACTTTTGCACACAAATTGAAGAAAATATGCATGGGCGTATTATGCACTTAAAAACCCAAAATATGCAACTGAATTTTTTTTTATATTAAAAAATTTGATTGAATTTTAAATTTAGACAATTTTTTTTGTTTAGTCATTTTTTGGCAATAATATATTTATCAACATTATATTATACTCTGTATAGTCAATTTAATTTTTCTTATTTTTCCTTTTACATACTCAAAATGATTTATGATTTACGATAGTATTGATTTACATATATCAATCGTTTGGGATAAACGTTATAATAAAGTTTGCAAGCCCCGAATACCTGGTTCAGTGATTCAAACTGCGTACGTAAAAACGAAATTAACACGGTTTAAATGGGCTAATTCTGCTTAAAGATGTATTACATAGTCGCGGAGGTCACTAATTTTTTTTTCTTGGCTTGCTTCTAGACTATAACATTTAGGACCCTTACGGAATTTTCTGACTATAGATTTGATATGTATTATTATGTAATCGGGGTTTTTTTTTTGAGAGAGATCAGATAACGATTTAGTAGAATATGTTCATTATAAAGAAATATAAAATAAAAGTATAAGATTGAAAAACTTTTTATTTTAGAAATAACCAATAATGTGTTAAACGATTAATGAACATAATGACTAATAACTATATAATGAGTATTGAGTAACAATGAGAAGTATTATTATTTTAAATATTATAACACATAATTAATATTAATAATTTATTGTATTTACAATCTATTATTACACTTCGTCTTCCATGATATCATAACTTCTAAGATTAAACTTTTTATTTGATAAAATAACAGATTTTTTCCTATACTCTGCGCGTTTATTTAGTTGCGAATCAAATGTCTGAGACGAATATTTTTTTACGGTATAGACAAATTCCCTTTAATGGTCAGTACTAAATGTTCTAAGATCAAAAACAATAAAGGCTTCTTAAAAAAATAAATTATAAAAAAAAATATTTGCAAAAAAAAAATTGTATTTCAAAATAGTGATAGCTTACGGTAAGAAATCACCATGTTATCTAATTCATTAATTTGCATTAACATTAAAGACTAAAAACTATAGACAATATTATAAAGATTGTTATTTGTTGTAATAATTAATAAGATGAAACAGGGTGAAATTATAATAAACACAATATATAATGACGTCTGAACTAACGAAATAACTGTATTAAAAAATTTGATTGTTCTTTGATTTGTTATACACTGGATATAACATATAGTATAATAGTGCAAATATAAAAAAGTATTACATATTATTATACTTTACAGAGCTTGATAAAAACAAAAATGGAATATACATTTCACTTATATGTATAATTAAACCAAAAACAAAGTGCCCATAAATATGTTTTTGATTTCGTTATGTTCACTAATACTAATATTTCTATTTTTTCTATCAAAACCACAAACTTTATTGTACATATATAAGGCATCAGTATTTTATCATTTGATATGATTACATATAGGTACACGATTTACGCATTGGTCGATCACTTCCTTTTCATTTAACTCTAACAGAGGCAGAACCTAAATTGTATTAAATTGTACTATTAGGAGGATAGTAAAGAATAAAGTTGTTTCCTATATTATTAATACACGATTATTTTATTGTAATCTATATTTCTCAAAATCCAGACATAATATCCACAATTATGGAAGTAAAAAAATATAATAAAAAATAATCATTTTTAATTAATCGGTTTTATTAAAAATAAAAAAAAATAAATATGGGTACATTTAATTTTGTAAATATGATTGAGAAAAGTATAAATAGTTTTTAACAACAAATTACTGATTTTACTTTATTTGTAAATTATATGAATAGAATAACAAAAATTATATGATAGAATTGACCAATAAATTGACAGACGAAAAAAATATAAAAAAAAAATGAAAAAATTTATTTGGGCTTGGCCGGGATTTGAACCCGGGACCTCTCGCACCCTAAGCGAAAATCATACCCCTAGACCACCAAGCCACATGTTTTAAATAATTAAATAATGCTTGTTTCAAACAATTGCTATAAGTAATAAGTACCTATCTACAAACCCATGTTAGTAACTTTTAAACACGTACCTAATAATTATTATATAATATACTATCTATGTACAACTATGAAAAGAATTTATTGAATGTATGTTGGTACAATGTATTAAGCCACTAGAGACTAAACGATCTTTTGAGTTACAATGTACCTACTTAATTTATTTTGAAAGTTTAATACTAAGTAAATACTTAACAGTACGCTTATACTTATGAACTACCAGGTTCGAAGCTAGACCACATTGTTAAGGAGTGCAATCGCAATTTGAGGAAAAGGGGAGATTATGCAACTGGAAAGGAACAAATAAAAATAATCTTATATTTTAGATAAATAAATAATTATAACTAATATTATTATAAAATATGCTCTGTTTAAAGATAATTATAATTATCATTCAAATAAAATTTTTTAAAAACTTATTCACACCGTTCTACGACTTCTACGACACGTATAGTATTGAATTATTAATAATAATATTATAAATAATCGCGCTTTCAGATTCGTCATAATATCTTTCAAATACATATTAACGAGACATGTATACGTATGCAATGATGAGGTTCACTCAAAACTTACTATGCAGCCGAGAGAGTTCTTCGGTTTTTTTTTTTTTTTTTTATTAAAATTGTATATTTTACATTAGAACATACGTATTATTATGCCAGGCGGGGAAGCAACATAATTGTAATTTAAGAAAATTGAAAGCTACTCGTTCTCATACTTGTAATATCGCTTTAATATTAATACAATACAATAATGTACACTGTGTGTAATAATAAAAATTGATGAGCATTTTATACAATTTGATTCTTCGGAGGGCCACAAGACAGTACATACCCACTATAGTTCAAGGAACCAAGCATGAGTCTATGCAGTGTCGTTATTTCAATTGTCATACGGGGGGAAGGGAGATTAAAGTTTTTACCGTTTTAATTGGAAAAAAATCACTCACTTTCTACTTGCATTTTTATCTCAACATAATGTTATCTTAAATAATAAATAACTTTACATGTGTTACCAATTATCATAGGCACTCGTAACCTAATTTTTTTTTTAAATAGACGTGAGGGGCACCCTCTCTTACGTCTATACTACAGTGGGGTCGTTTTTTAATTTTTTAAAAGTGTCTAACCAATTTAGTCACATTACGTGACTAAGTAACAAAGAAACTAAAAAAATATTATATAATATCAGATATTCTTTTGTAAACACGGATAAATATAGAGTAGTTGTTTTGTTTTTTATAACTATTTATTGTGTCAGTCGAGACTAGTGTTGAAATGAAAAAAATGTTATACACTACCAACATATACAGTACACACCACTAGGTAATAGGTACATAATAGCACATTTTATATAGGTATACACGCCCACGCGTCTATATAACCAAACTATTATATATTAATTACCATTACAACAATTATTCACCAGTACCCAAAGTTGTAATTCTTCAAAATTATAAAAATAGACGTCTTGTTTTTTCACCATCAACCGGATTTTCGGACTGCTTTAAAAATCGAGATTATATGCAGTATGCGCGTTTTCAAAGTAGCAAAAGATCTTTTCTTTTATGATTTCACATCAAGATTATAGTCCACAAACACACATATCCACATACATACACGCACGCACACACACACACACACACACACATATATATGCACTTAAGTCGTATAGCCTATAGGTCAAAACCACTTTGATGTCAATGCGTGAACGTGATGACTACACATAGCGCTGTTCCTGCATGGAGAGTTTGTTGACTCTTTTTCTTTTACAAGTTTTAGGATTATCTCCGAAAACTTAATCTAATACGGGATTTGAAAATAGTCAAAATTCAATTTCGAATACTTTCACCACAAATAGAAACGTTGTTTTCAACATCTCACTGAATAAATATATTCCGAACAAATTTCGACAATACGACATACAAGCACGATCTGATGTCTTATAGGTAAATAATAAATAACATAAGGTTTGAAAGCAAAATCGCTTAACGAACTCAATGTTTTCACGAGAATTTTTTTTCCATAGTTAATATTGTGTGAATGTAATATTTTTTCGAGTATATATTTATTAAAGTTTAAAAACTCTACAAAAAAAAGTGGCTATTATATTATATTATATTATTTTTATTAATTATAACTTTAGGTTAAAATATCAATTAAATATATTTTATTATATTATTTTTCAAAAGTTGTATAATAATTACAAGTATATTTTTATATGTATATAATCAAAAAATAACTCTGATTACGAATTATGATTCTATTCAAAACTTGATAAAATAGAAAAAACTGATCCCAATTTTGTTGCATGATGCCTGGCTGTCCAGAAAACGAGTAGAAAATTTACATGCCTTGCGCTGCGAGGTGAAAAAATACTATTTATTTCACTTCAACCGCCGTCGTGCTAGCAAATCATTGTGCAAATATACTGTATAATAATCGTTTTCGTTCAATTTGACTCGTGTGTGTGTATGTGCAGTATTTAAATCAATGCCAATATATATATATATCGATATTATATAATAGGTACGCATGCATATCCAAACGTCAACCCCGCGAATGGGACAACACCACGCGCATAGTAATAATATATTACATCGCAATTACGTTATAATGGACGGCAAAAGTCAATAATAATAATAATATATATATATTATGGGTGTAGGCTTTCGAAAGTTGAAACTGATTATGTACGCTGCCCTATTAAATATTATACAGCAGACACGTGTGGCATGACTCAATCGTTCCATTAAAGGGACGGATATTATCTAATATTATGACGTGTTAGCCAATGTCACGAGGCATATTTCAGTCATTATAAAAACGGAGAGAACGATGGAAAACAATTTGAGGCCAGTTTCCAGAATACGGATACTGCAGTTCCAGACACTGATGTTTTAAGGATGCCTTCAGTAAGAAATAATTATCAAAATCTCGTACAGTCTTTTTTCGGGTGATAGACAGTGTTGTACTCAAATCATTTTTTTTTCTAAATATAGATAAGATATCCGAACTTAAAAATTATCTAGATATAGATAAATAATGAAAACAATGAAATATTTAGGTACCTATCTAGTAATCTAGATAGAAATGAGATTTTTTTTCGTCTTATATTCTTAAAAAAACATATTTAAATAATATACATTTTGTTTGCTACAGTGGAATATTAATACTAAAATCGATTTAGTTTAAATCACTAATAATTATTAATAAATGTCCAATAGGTAATTTAATTGAACATGCAAATGCATATAAATAGTTATAATTTCGATCGTAGATGGCAGTTAGATACATAAGTTTTAATTTATCTAGATAAACGATGATTTTATCTAGATATATATATATCTAACTACATTTAACTATAGCACAACACTAATGATAGGATGAAAAATAATTAACTGGCTCGTGTAGCGATCAGGAAAGCATTTCAGCTTCTTATAAGGGAATGCAAATGTATATTTTTATAAAACATGATTCAAATTCTAATAATATATTATTATGTACGATGGATACGATGCATTGTAGTTAAGAGTATATTATAGTCTGCAAGGAAAGGGGCGAAGAGTTATTGTCTTTTTTTATTATATTTTTATTTTCTTAGGTCAAATAAGCGAAATAATTTCTTTGTTATATTTATGACGTTTTATACTAAGTATTACTTATACTTACCAAAGATATAGTTTCATAAAATATAGTGTAGCGTTCAAAGAGTTTAAGATAATTGGTACTGTTCGATTTGAAAACCATCGGCGAAACAATAATATTATTCGATTCAGGCAAATGAAATACACTTGAAAACAGGGAGATAAAAGTATGATAATCTCACTATCTAAAGGCGGCGGCGCCCCTGCAGGTACTGACATCTTCATGGTATGCACGATACGTCATATTGTTTTTCGGCCCCCTTACACCGCAACTAACATATTGTCTTGATTCATTTTATCTCATTCGTTTACATTTCTTTAAGCTTTCTTTGGTATACCTGTTTAAGTACTCGATTTCTATTATTGATGCTTACTAATTCATAAACATTTTATCAACCTCCTTTTCCTTTGAATTATGATGTTTGTTTTTATTTTAGATATACTGCGAAAATCAATAATTTACAACCTAAATCTTCTTAAAATATATATACTTTACATTATTATGTTAAATACCTAATAGATAAATAAACAGAATATCTTTTCAAATACTATGTAACTACACACTTTTTTCACTTTATTGAATCGTCTATTTCAAATAGTTAATAAATATTATTCGGTCCCGATCACTATATAATACATAGCAGTCGGACGTTATGGAATATCTTGCTTTTTAATATTGATATAATCGGCAAAAAATGATTCGAAAATACAAATATATATACATATACTATTACATCAATATTGATCTTTAAAATCAAAAACACCATTTTTCTATTGAATTATTATTTCGTCAACAATATCTATAACTAACTTCCTAACCTATAGGCTGTACTATCGTTGTAGAAATATTATTGTTAACAGTCGGTTTTCAGTCATCGCCGTTCAATCATCGTTAGCCATATCATCATATTATAGTGTTCTTATTTCATTTATCGTAAATATATTATCAATATGATTTATTTACATTTTAAAACCACAAAAATTTCAATTTATATATTAAATAATAATAATGATAAAATATTAATTAATTAAGTAATAACTTAAACTATATAATGATTAATTTATAGTATTTATATTTATACTGCGAATAACTTGCTCAATGTAACATTTCACCTAACACTATAATAAAACATAACATTTTTTTTTTATGAAACTATCTAATACTTGTTTTGTATATATAAAATAAACATAAATCGATTAAAAAATAACTTTAACCTGACTATAGAATAATATTTTCTTATATTATTGTATTATTTATCGAGATATCTATGCATAGAGTTTTATAGAGCTAACAACGCGTTATTTTCCAAAATAATTTCAGCCCGTTATATGTCCCCGGTTTATATCTGATAGTATCTTGTTGGCATATATACGCGGTATTTCTTGCATTTTATTATAAGGACCGTCACAAATCGAAAAGCCCTAATACATTTCCTTTTTATATTATATTATTTATTATTGCATCCAGAGAACTCGAGTAAATTGAATACGATACTGTTGTACCAATCCAATATATACGACGTACACTAAACGCATTACTATTGCATCATGTCACATTATAAACGATTTATACGTCATGTTTGTCGTATTTCTGGAGATCAATATAGGTAGTAGTAATAATAATAATAACGATATGTCTATTAAAGGACGTAATACAACAATGGGTCCACTTGCCTGTTTACCGTCTCTGCTTTTCCATCTCGTCCACTTGTTGGAACCAGGTCTCCAATAGTCTATCATTATTTCCTCGACGAACTCTTTGCCGGACCCGTTGCCGTACCGACCTTGGCTTTTGATGGCCGTCACCGCGTGCAACCTTTGCAGATTCACCTCTAAATACTGTCGGCCGTCGTTCGATATCATACCTTTCGGACACCAAGCGCCACCACTGCCTTCATATTTCAGCCTGGAAATCATAAACGATTATTGCGCATAATAATAACATTATATGTATATTACATATATTATTATAATTACATTATACGAGTATATATATATATATCATACATTATTATTATTATATTTTAGGTGGCAGATTTTGGTTGTATGCTATATTAAAATGAATTAAACTTTATCATAATATATTATATCGGTATATTATATAATACATTGTTATAATATTATTATGAGATACAGGTACGATGTATAATGGGTAAAAAAAAAATACCTAGACAAATTAGAAAAAAATGCGTCAAAAGTGTGCGCTGCAATAATACACTCTTGTGTTATTACTTTAAATTGTTAATTTATATACTTACATTTTATTATATAAGTAATGTGAAGATAAGATCAATTTATTATTCTATGTTAGTAGATGATTATGTTTATGATTACGTCGTTGTATATGAACGTTTAGAACAATTCATAATTGTTCATAAATTGCATTCAAAATGAATTTGAGACATATTATATTCATGCTTAATCTAATAATCTGATTAACTATTATAATATCTGTAATTATTATATGCTGTATTGTAACTTGTAGGTTACATGTAGTATATAGGCAGTACGTACAAAATATTATTAACTTTAATCCGCCCGTCATGATTTAAGTCACCATAGTTTCCAATTATAACCATAGAAAAATTGTTATATTGACAATTGGTAAATAAAATCTTCTAATATATTATTTTATTAGCATTTCGTTACTATTTGTAATATATTTATTTACCAATGCTGTTGTATAATTTAAACATTAAGAAATTTTACAATAAGATCAGTCATCGGTTAAATTTAAATGGATCTATTTTAGACTTAATGCTAATTTAAATTTAATCATATAAATAGAAACCACAAGTTGATATCACGCTTGATATTTCGTTACTAGTTACTTGAGAAACGTACGTTATAATATAAATTATTATCATCGATATGAAATTAAATCAAAAAGTTTTCTTGTAAACTTAAATGTTTTATTTTTTTATTTTAACAAACAACAATAATCTGTTACACAAAGAGTTACAATTAGAAGTTGTGATGAGTGGGTACTTGGTAGAGGAACATGGGTTAAATTGGTATCTAGTGATAAACTTCGATATAAAACTAAATGCATATTAATTAACAATACATTAATTCTCGGGTGTACCTACTATATTATTATAATTTATATAAGGTATGTATAAAAAGTATAAAATGTTTTACTCGTTTTCTACCATTCATACCAGTAGGTACATACTCAATGGTATTAAATGTTTTTTTTTTAATTAATAAAACAATGATGAAATGAGCGCAAAAAAAACGAAAAATCTATTATCTAAGGCTTTGAATCGCGTGCAGTACATAGCAAATATATACTATATATGTATAATCGTTCTGGAGATTAAAGATTCAAAAGTAATGTAAAAAAAAAAAAAAAAAAATGATAAAAGTGTAGTCTTACAAATAACCCATTCGCCTCATAAAATGCACATAGAACAACGAAACAACACACACACACACACACACACACACACACACACACACGTACGCATACAGACCCGCGTGTCCGCGTTGTAATGTTTTAGACGCGAATGTTTTACCGTGACTGCGATCCCCTCAAACCAAAGTGATTGCGACACGATGACTGAGCGTTTCGACGTACAAGTAACGTACGGGGTACGTTTGGAGGAGTTGTTGAAAGGGTCGTGATGGTTGGGAATGAGATGACGTTGTGCACTATTTACTTATTGTCGTGCACCGCATTCACGCACGACACACCGAAAAACCGATGAGGTGCAATTCGTCAACGTCGTATATATACCTACGATAATAATAATTATATATATATGTGTGTGTGTATACTATAATTACGGAGGAGCGGTCGAGAATAGAAAAACCTCGTTTCTCCATAGCAGCACTGGAAGAGCTACAAGAACCAGTGGCGTGTCATACATGTGTGCGATGTGTGCAAATGCCACGGGCCCTCGGCTTGAGGGAGCCCGTTATTGTTCAACGTTCCATAAAAAAAAAAAAATATAAATAAATAAATACAGTTATTTACGAAAAAATAAAAAAAATTGTATTCAATTTCAAATGATTCTCATTTTCTCAATCTGATATCAGTTTATCGTTGTTATAAAATATATAGATATTGTATTTCTGTGATGTACTGTACTACTGTGACGGCGACTAAACGTTATTTAAAGCAATCTGTTTCCTGTGGTTTTTTGTTATCGCCTTGTCGCCTATAGGCCGTCGTATTACAGTCCTTATCTTCAGATGTGCATATTATTATATACATGTATAATATATACGTCTATGGCATAAATGTACACGATTAAATATTATAAATATTTATATTATTATAAAATATTATTTTATTAATTATGGATATAATGGCATCAAAATCTAGTAGTAGTGCAGCGAGACGCAAAATAAAAAAACAAAAAGAAGAATATGTTAAGCGGATGCCGAAAATTGATACATATTTTAAACAAAACTACGAAGAAACAGAAAAAGAGTAAGATGTTGATAACTCAGGTACTTTATTAAATAGGATTAATATTGCTAATAATTCTGTTATAGAGCCAACTGAAATATCTAGTATTGATACTATTAATACTAAAAATGTTGAACCTAATATTTTTAACAGTTTAATCTGTGAATGTTTTCCTACCGACAAAGTTTATTTTAAAGAACCACTCAACCACCAAGAAAATCTAACCAAGAATTATTATTATATTTTTATCATTATTAATAGTTATATTATTATTTTATTTTATTTGTATGACGTAATTTATCTTATTTCTTATGTAATTAAAATTTTAATAAAAATGGAAATTACCTTGTGGATTTGCATAAGATTTTATAATTTTAAAATAAAAATTCTTACTTTAAATTTGAATTTATATATCTATATCTATATTATTTTAAAAAAAAATGAAGGGAGGCCTTTTTTTAATTTTGCACACAGGCCCATCTTTGGGATAAACCGCCACTGACAAGAACTATGTCGATAAGTATAGATGGACACCATAGTATAAAGTCGACGTTGTAACTGCCTCCCTCCTAAAAAACAACCCTCTGACACGACACAAGGGTTTGACATGATATATTAAGATTTAAATTTAATGAAAAAATTGTCATAGTAGTAATAATAATTTGAATGGTTAAAATCCTCCAATTGATTTTACACGTTTTAAAGATGGTATTATAATTATCATTGAAAAATAATCGACAATTCTGATATTATATATTTTTTTTATTGAAAATAAATACCTTCGGCAGCATGGGCCATTGGGTTTACAGAAAATAAAAACAAAACTTAAAGTGATTTACATATATTGTATATTAAATCTAATTTAATTATATTTTGGTTGGAAGATTGGCGGCTGCGATAAATTGGATAATATTTGCTATGGATTGAGGGTGATTGTTAAGTATTTCGGCTGATGATTCAGATAGATTGTATCTTGTTCGGATATTGAGGTATATTAGGCATTCAGTGAGAAAGTGGTTGATGGTGACTTGGACACCGCAGGATGTGCATATTGGGGGTTCTTCTTTGGACATTAAGAAGCCGTGGGAGATTTGCGTGTGTCCGATTCTGAGTCTAGTTATTATGACTTCAAATTTTCTGTGAATTTCGATGGGAAATTTCCAATTGACGGTGTTATGTTTGATATGATTTAATTTGGTATGGAAAGATGTCCATATCTGATGCCTACCTTAGTTGACATTTATTTGTTATAAGCATTTGTATGTCTCTGAATGAAATAATTTGTGTATATGATGATAGTGGAGAGGAGATTGAGGTTTTGGCTACGAGATTAGTGCGTTAATTTTCTTTTATGTCGGAGTGTCCGGGAATCCAAAATAGTTTGATTTTGAAGTTATTGAGGTATTGTAGCGTATAGATTTTATTTTGAATGTGTAGGCAAATATCAGATGGGTTATGTGTGTTTTTAATATTGTTGATAGTGCTGAGGAGTCAGTGAAAATAATAGTGTCTTGTAGGTTGTGGTCGGTTATTATCTCGAGCGCTTTTAGTATAGCATATAATTCACAGCTGTGAAAACTGAACAGACGCTGAGAATGTTTATACATGAATTCCACGTTGTTCTAAATTACTGCAGCGCCAACCTCGTCGTGGCTTTTGGAAGCATCCGTATATATTTTTTCACTTGTGACATTTTGAATTTTGTGGAAGTATTGTTTTTTGAAGATTGAAGAGGGAGTGTCGTTTTTTTTTTAATGAAGAGAGCTCGGTGTTGGTTACAATTAGATTTTTCCATTGGGGGGTCAGAGTAGGTGTAGTAAGTACCTTAGAAATGTCCAGATTGTTCTCCTGGAGTAGTATTGGTAACATATGGAACATTGGTTTGAAGTCGAGAGTAGGAATGGTACTTGCTAATTTTAATTCATGATTTAAAGTTATTTTGAGTCTTCTTACGTCAAGTGGAGGTATACCGGCAAGATTATAAATACTGGGTAATGGACTTGAACGATATGCATCGATTGATATACGAAGACCTGAGTTGTGGATTGTATCTATATATTATTATATTTTATTACTACCTATAGTAGACGATTTTAAGTTTAGCTAGGTTGATACGTATATTTTATTGTATTATAAGAATATTATTATCTTATGATAAAATATGATCTTATCCTCCAAGATTTTCATTTAAATATTATGTTAGAAATTTTGGATTTATAGCTATGGTTAAAAGTAGAAAAATATTAAAAATGACTTTAAAAAGATCGAAGAATTTATTAAATTTGGCATTCAAAATACTTAAAAATACTTAAATATTTTAATAAAATTTAAGTTGTATACACAAGTGTACAATAAAAAGTCTAACATTTTGAAAATCGTCAAAAAAAGTGTTTTTCTGCATGCTCTAATTCCACATTATTTCAATCCGAGGTCACTAGACGGACATATTTCGTGTTATCTTCAAAACAAAACACATTGTACCTTATATAAAATAATAATACAGAATGTTGTTAAACTTTTCGTTTATTTTAAATAATTAGTATAATTTGTTTTCCACAGAGTTTTTTATGATTTCTTTTGTTTTTCCCAAACAGCCATTTTGCACTGTTATTACCAGAATATTATATAATATGACTATCAGAGGCAAATTAGTTTCATCACCACAAACGATTACAAGTTTTTATTTCATCAAGCATCTTCTATGGCCTGTGAGCAATTTATAAAAATGTATAATAATATGATCTACCTAGAGGTACAGCTTTTATTCACACGAAGTACTGAGATTTTATTTTTAATACGTTTTATTAACAAGTGTTTATTTAACATTATTTATAATATATTATGAATAAGCTCATTCAACACATCGTTTAAACTGTACGTTAAAAAATGCTGCAAGGGATTACTGTAGTTTCAATGTTATCCTTCTTCCCTATTTTTTAACAGACAATTTGAATAACCATGTACAAAACGTTAGTTGTAGGTATTGTAGGTAATGGGTATATACTACATATACATTATCACGTATATTATGTACCTATCGTATTATGTACACATTACCATGGTTGTATAATATGTAAGCTATATAAACTACCCATGAATAATTATGTTACTGACATATATTATCACAAAGATACAACTAATGATTTGGCTGCATCTAAATGTTTATAATGCAATTCATAAGTTTTTTTTTAATTCATATGAATTTGTTTATTGTTGTTATTTTAAGCAAAACATATTTAATTTTTTTTTTGTTTCTCATACATTATAATTTATATTATACTGTTGATAACATCGGATAGTATCTTTAACCTAAGGTTGAAAATATTAAATTGTCTAGGTTATTAATTTTACTTTTCAGCCAAACATTGCATGCAAAGGATCTGATCTTGTCAATATTTTTTTAATTTTTGTAACTTCATTTAGTAAATCCATAAATTTAATGTTTCAATATTTCATGTATTAAAATCTCATCTATAATATGTCAATAAACTGAAGACATAATTATTGTTTCCTTTACGTACCTAATTATTTGTCAATAGTTAGTTTATTTGTTTTATAACATGTAGGTGATATGATTGTACAATAAAATCTACACTTTATGCTAAACGTTGATGCATCAAATGATAGCAAATATTTTAAGATAATATTAGGTAGATATGTTTAACGTTAACAAAATAATTAATTCTTGATTTTTTTAAAGAAATCAGTGAACAAAAAATAAACTTAATTAGAACTATTTTAGTAGAAAATATAAAAATATAAATATAAGTTTATTATAACTTTTAATTAATCCAATATTTTATCACTACCTAGTGGTAAGTGTTTCATGTTATGTTACTGTTGAAAAGAGTTGCTACTTTTTACTTAACGTCATATTATTTGTTTACTCATTAATTGAATTTAAGAAGTTGTATCTCTTAGTACAAACTCTAAACTAAAGGCCAAAAGGGATATAATTTATTCATCAATAAAATTCACCTTCTAAAGAAACTTGGTTGTCCCAACGTTCACTACCAGTCTACGATGTAATTTAATTTTAATCAACGTCAAATTCGTTGTATTAATAATATATATTTGATGTTCTATTCCTGTAGGTTGTTTCAATATAAAAAGTATCCTACATTAAGGAATACATTTATCTTATAGTTCTAAACGTTAATTAATATTAAGAAATGTATGAAATTTAATATTATGACTACAGAAATGATCATGTATAAGGAATGATAACATAACTTATGAGTTAAAATTTTAATTTTTTAAAGTTGTTAAAATTTGTGTTTTATTTTTATTTAAAAAAAATATATTTCACATCAATAATTCTTACGTAACATATTTCGTTCTTATATTATTTACAAAAATTTTTTTTCAAAAGTCTCAGAGAGGTTTTTCTTATAATTAAACTGAACAATTTCAATTTTAATAATTTATCTTGATTTCATATTAAAAAATGTCATTAATATAATATATATTCCATGCACTTGCCTATAATTATACAAATCAAATATTTTGGTTATATTTTTGGTATTCATGTTTCATGTCAATTATTAGTAATGTCAATATTTTCGATACGAACAAAACAGTTTTTAATTAAATAAATTAATAATCGAATTTTTAATGTACATACTAAATTTTGAATTTCAGCGTAATTTTATTTATTTTTGATTTTCAAAATTATTTATTTTTAATTATTTTAGGTAATTGGATACGTTTGATTACAACAACATTTTAAAATATAATAGGTAATATCATTATTGTTTATTCCATATGTAATGTGACAGCATATTATTAAACAATTTTAAAATATAATGATTAACCTTAATGTTTTAAAATATTACCTAATGTCATTTAAATTTAACAAATTTGTTTTTATTTTTTAACAATGATTTGTCAATACTAAAATTAATATATTTAAATTGTTTTTTATAACTTAATTTAATAAACATAAAGACTCTAATAATAAATAGCATTTTCTTAATGTATTTTTCTGTTACAATGCTTATCACTTACGAAATAAAACTGTTTTATTTTTCGTAATAATATTTTTAATCTTTAAAATATAATGATACTTAGTATAAATCACATGTTAAAAACTGACTTAATTATTAACATAAATACATATAAACAATATCAATATGAATTTATTAACATCCTCACAATTCTTTAACAAATATTTTTGAATTCACCTTATTGTTCAATTCAATACAGAATTAATTTATTTGCTTCATTATCCGACATAAGGGTGTGCTCTATTCCTATCATAGTTTATTACTCTTTCTATTTCACGGAAATGATTATTAATGATAGTACCATATTTTATTTTCATTTTTTGTCGTTTTATTTAATTAATTATAAGTGTTTAGTTTTATTGATGTTATTAATGAAACAAAAGTTTTAATAAAAATAATAATATAATAAGTAACTATACATTATTCTAAACATTATTTAATGTTTTTGATTATGTTGGTTATAAGTACCTAAATTTTGTTATGAATTATAATGATGAACACAAACACTTAAAATCTATAAAATATCCAGCAGTTAAAAAAATGTTGATTCTCATGACAAAGAGCGAGAATAAATATAATATATAATTATCGTCTATATTAAATCTATGCTTAAATACTATTCCGCAAATATTATACAAATTATCCAAGGTACCCTTTTTAATTTACAGAAATGGGAATTAAAAAATATTATATTGACTTGAACCCAAGGGCTAAAATGCATTAGAATCAATAATTTCTACCGACGGGTTTACCTACCTATCGGACAAAGTTTGACCTTTTGAGGTTTAAGAGTTCAGCGGTCTTTAGTTATTTCTAATTATTTCCACTGAATGAAAACACTGAAACCTTGATTTAAACAAATATATATTTATTCAAGTTCTTTAAATGCGTCCCAGTTTATTTGCTTTAGAAAGAAAAAAATAAACGTAAGACATTGTGGCAAATATTTTTTGGTCACTGAATTATTGTGGCTTATTTTCGGTAGACACGATTTTGGTGAAATACTGATAAAATCATAATAGTATCAAATTCTATATGCACTTAGTGCATTTTTCGAGCTTAAAAAAAGTTATGAAAAACATTATACATAGGTTCAAATATATACATGGATACACGCACTTGTTATTGCAAATAAATAAATATTATGCCTACCTATATCCATTACGGTTACCGATTTCATACTTTAAAGTTACTACTCACTATAGTAATTACTAATTTATGTATATGTGTATTATGACAAACGTATATACGTGAAATTTTAAAAACACACCCATATAGTTAAATACACATCAGGATTTTTTTTCTTTGTGTTTTTGGTTTGTTGATCAAATTTAATAACGACAGCGATCAAAACGACAAGTTAGAGTGAAGAGTTAGGTATACGGACAGGATAAATTTGAGGTGTTGGTTTGTATTGCAGGTCAGCAATTAGCGTCCGGGATGTAATCTAACATCTGACGGCTTTTCACTAAAGTGTCAAGCTGTGTTAATGAGAAACTAACCAACGTCCCTCGGCCACGATTTTGTGGACCGGTAAAAGCCAAAAGAATAATGAGTTATTATTTTTTTTTTCTGTTTTTTGGTTGTTATTATTTTTATTTTATATATTATACCCTATTACGTCGAATGAATTGACAATGTTCTTACAGCCACATTAAACCCTTTCAACTAAAAATGTGCCATAAAAGTAAGAGCAAAAAAACTAACATAAAATAACGACAGTGTTTCATGAGTGTACTTGAAGCTGAAGAAAAAACAGTAATAACAAACCACCAAAAACAGTATTACGTATATTAAAGTTATAAAAAAAATTAGTTTATTATGATGTACCTACTTAATTTTATAAAAATATTCTTTGTTTTTTAAATAAAATATACTTATAAAAATAATAGTTCGAATTATATTTATATGATAATCATAACCGTGTGAGATATCATCTATTTGTTCAGTTTACTTTATTTTAGAACCTATACGTATATAACGCAAAGTACCTATTTAATTCGACAAGTAAAAATAGCAAAATATCATACACCTATGCATTTTAAATATACAACAACAATCGTATTGTAATCTCTTGACAATTATAAAATAAACTTGAATACATTTTTTTTAGATTTTTAAAGGAAAAACATATATTTTAAGCTGTGCTAAATGTAAAAAAAAAAGCTTTACCAGTCGTGGCCATTTGAGATGTATATTAATATTAAATATGCAAAGCTGGCACAAGATTTAAAAAACTAATAATAAAAAAATCAAATACAGCTTGAGACTTGGCAGAACAACCATAGAGTATACGACAGCGGGTTATTAGAAAGATATTGTATAATGGACAAAGACTGGGCTCAAATTTGAACCAAAGAAATAAAAAACTCAGGCTCGTACAGGTATAATATAAATTTGTTTCTATTCTAATAAATACATTAAATTTTGTAAAAGTAAATATAAAAATGGTTGATAAGTTATACTGCAATTTTTACAGTTGAATAGTTAAATTTTTCTATTAAATATCCCTGTTAACAGTGGTATATTTACGAGAGGGATGATATGGTAGAGATGGATAGATCCCCTTTGACATTTTTTTAAAATTATATTCGGCATTCCATATAAATATTTATTTATAGGTAGATGGGTATTTTTATATTGCAGAAAATATTTGCGTCCGTAATAGTATAAGCGTTCAAATGTTTTGATGACAAGTTTCAAATAGCAATTATAATTAATATTCAAATACACAACGTTGATTTTAAGAAAATAAAACTGGTATATTCTACATTTATACTCAATTATTATAAATATAGGTGGTATAATTGTAATTGCTATATCGTAACTAGCAAAACAGTATTGTACGAGTAAAAATAGACGAAATTGTCTTTATTGTGTAATGTTACTGTAATATCAAATATATCATGTTATATGAAGTTATTATCGATCAATCTAAAGATTAGAAAATTTGTTTTTTGTTACATTGATGTTAACAATGATTAAATTCCACATATTTAAATTATTTTGTAAAGCATTGAGTATAAATTAAAACTACACATAGGTAGATAAATAAATGTTGGTACACTCAATGGTAAATATGCATTATTTTTTTGTTGTGTCAAAACATATTAACCACTGAGCACCGGATTACTATGTATATTTGTTAATGTAATTTGTGTTTATAATGTTATAAAATTATCATGATTTTAAGGTGACTTGTCTTTCAGATAAAACTATTTATATTAGACTGAATTTATTTAAAATAATAATTTCAACGAGCCTGTTGTTCAACTTTAATGTCTAAGAATAAAATGAATATTTTAAAATCGAAAATGTATTAATTCTTTTAGTAGACAAAAAAAATGGCTTTTCAACAGTCTACACGGAGCTATATAGAAATTGTTGATCGAAGACAATTTAGAAACAAGCCAACTATTTTGGGATTCACATTTACTTTACCACAAACGGAGCAAAACAAGGAGATATCATAGTTCGTACCTCCTCTTGGGATTGCATTATTATCCAAAGGCTGACCACAACGCCCTTCCGTAAGAGCTCCGAAGGCTATTTGTGAACAGGCAAAAGGTGTGCTATCCCCAAACGGTCGATAACCAGAGTCATAGGGTCAAAAGGTGTTTACCCATTTACAATCGCCAATTGGACCTTGACATAACGTCTATCTATCATTCATAAAAAAATAATATTTATTTTAATGTTGAAACTAATAAAAATGTAATACATTTTTTTATTTTCTCAGGAAAAGAAAAAGTCAAATGAATTACTATTGTTTCTTTTAACACAAAAATATTAAAAAAGTCAAATGAATCAATATACCAGTTCACTACTATCGATTTTCATCCACTCTAGTTTTGTAAAATATTAGTTGTTTTACGTATACACACTGAACGTGAATCTATCCGATTTAAGAGAGTAAACACTTTACTTCTCATATTAATATCAATTCACCAAGTGTTTATCATAAACTTTTTTTACAATTTATTTTATTGTAATAAATGTAAAAAAAATGTTTCAAATTATTTTTAACTTTTAGTTGTATCAGTCACACGTAGTAAAAACCTAGATGTATAAAATATTATACACTAATAAGCGTGTTGATAATAATATTATAGAAATAAAGTTTAGCCATTATTCATCATTGTTACAAAAACATCTTCAGGCATATTTTTTTTAATTGTTAATTTGTTAATTCACTGTAAAGTATTACACTACACAAATTAATAAATCTATCAGCAATATTGTTATAAAATTGGTTCCTTTTTTACTAGCTCATACGAATCGAATTGAATTTTCTCGTTAGAATATGGATTTATTATACGTTAGCAGGTATGAAAAATATGTATACTGCGCACACATAAAATTACTTTAATTTAAAAAATTTATAATATTTTTTTTTTATAAATCACTTGAAATAATATACTAAATATTTTGGTTTTAAAGGAACAAAAAATGTATTCTTAATAATTACTCATTCAAAAATTAAATAAATGAATATAATATTCACCTGGTAGTTTGTTTTATTATTATAAGACAAAATTGTATTAAAAAATACGAGGAGGCTGTCAGATAGTTAAAATAAAACATAATATACCAATAAAGTACACAAATATGTTAGGTGTATAGACATTTAAAATTAAGTAAAAACATATAATATCTACTGTAAAAACATAATTAATTGAAATACAAGGGACATAAACCAAAGTTAGTTTACATATGATTCAACACCTTGTATAAATAAAATAATACACATAAGAACATCATTAGAAAATAAATCGAAAAGGAGTGAGTAACAAAATAAAGTGGTTGGCAGCTCAGTGGATAGACTACTCAACAAACTATTTGATAGGTTACGATTCGAATGCGGTCCGACCATCTATCTTTATGTCTACCCTACAAATGCGCGGTCAATAGAGTATTAAGACCCGTGAAAAATTATTGAGGAGCACTGGTATTAAAAATTGAAGAAAATAATATTTTTATATTAGATAAGTGATAATGGACCAAAATGACTATTAGTAATAAGTCCGTACTTGCACGTATAATGTACATCGTCGAGCATTAACATCGGGAAACGAATGAGTAAATAAACATGTACGCTACAGTTAGAAAAATGAAAAAAAATAAGTTGACAGACTACCGTCTATGTAAAGAATGGACTGGATTTTTTTAATGCAAGCAAAACAATGTTTTCTTATAAGTATTACTATTGGACTAGCTGGCAATATTACACAAAAGGTGTAAGATTCTAGTTCGATAAAAGATTGTTAGACACGTTTCAGGAAACAATAGCAGTAGAAAAGTAAAAAACAAAAAGAAAATGTAGTTACACAAAAAGTATATATTATATAAAAGAAATAGGGTACAGAGTAAAGAATGATGTAGTTGGATAGAAAATTTCAAATACCAAGAACCCGTGTTTCAAAGGAACGAATCGTAAAATATGTTATGCATTGAATCGAATAAAATAACGGAGATTTATTGTAGTGTTGTACGAAGAAATGAATCCAGCAAGGATAAAAAGAATATAGGGGAAATGTTTTTAGATTAATAGGGTTTGTGGTAAAACGTTATTTAAAAGGTCTAAGGGAAAGGGTGAATACAAATATTCTTGGATAAAAACGCTGGTAACAAATTAAAACTATAATAATAATTATTTAGTTTAAAAAAATGTTAACAGAACAGTGAAGACTTAGTTTAAGAACTAATATACCGTAGAAAATATGAGGGGCAATAGCAGTTTCAAGTAGGTATTTAAAGAGTGCAAAATAATTAATTATGGTAGCGGTGGGTGAAATAAATGCGCAGTACCTACATCATTCAAAACAAGTATTAGGAAAAGTTGTTTTAACGGCTTAAGAGACAATATATATATATATATATATATATATAAACAGCGGTGAAAAAATAATTAACAATAATTAAATTAATTAATTTTTTTATAGTACAAAAAAAATGTATAATAATACTTAAAAACTACAATAGAAAAATGCACTGTTATTTTTCACAATATATTTTCAAACGACACTATGACAACCATTTATTCGAAATTGAATTAACCATGATGTTCTGTCCAGAGTTTAATTTAAAACAACAATAATAAACGTGATATCCTTTTGTTATAACACTGTTATTAATATGCGAGTATAAAAGTAACATTCAATTACTCACATTTGATCTTCAATTTATTATTAAATTGTTGTTTTTACCTACATAATAAATTATTATCCGGCGTTTCCCAGAGACAAAACAAACCGAGATGGCCAATCCACCTGCGGCGGATAGTAATAAGTAACTTTTTTTTATTACTTGAACCAATTGTAAGTAGAAATAAACCAATATGCAGTTATGATTTTAACATAAATTATAGCAGGTAAACCGCCCTAAAATAACTCGTTCAATCTAATATTTAAACATTCCTCGAATCATGAAAATTGGTCTTGTATTTTTTGATTCCATAAGTCTCGAAACCATACACTTCACATTTTATATATATATATATATATTATCTATTACCCGTGGCTTCTATTCTAATACTCATATGACTCGTTCGGTGTTCCGAATAAGATGTGATCAAAATTTGATACCAATTATTGATCAAAAACGGTGTATTTGTAGATGCGTCGTTTAGATATAACCTGACTAATAACATCTATATTACCCAATTATTTATTATTATCTATCCATTTATCATTTCCGTTTTGCTAAAGGTGATTTAATTCTCAATTGCTTTTTGTTAAAATCAAACGAGTATTTTTTTAGTAGGTTTATAGACCTCAAGAATATACTTAGCCTCTAATAGGTATTACTTAAATAGCTGTTACTTATTTTTACATTTATATACGATATATATATATATATATATATATATATATATATATATATATATATACGTATATATAGAATGACCCTATTAGCCTAAATTACAAAATATAATACAATACAGAAAATTATATTTAATCATAATAAACATTTTATTATATGTTACCGATAAGACACAAAGCTGAAATAAAATTTATAAAAAAGACTGTTAGCCACCCTATAGCTACTTAAATGGGTTAGAAAATCTATCTACAAACTATCATCTAATCTTCCGAAACTGATTGATACAATTTTTATTGAAAACAATTTAATAGTTTTTGAGTCTATTATTATTATTATTATTATTTCATATGGTTTTTAAGCAGCACCAAAAATGTCCTTATTTTGTATTAATAAAATTAAGTAAATTTTACAGTAATGGTTATTTTACAATAATAAAATATATAACATGTATAAAATGTGTGAAGGGTTAGTAAATATAAAAGTTATAATAGATAAATACAATTAATATTAATATAGTAGAGTAGAGCAATAGTTCTTTAATAATTTAATAATATTTTTTGATTTATGGTCACTGTAGAGGTCATTTAAATGCACTATGGAAGATATCCATGATATCCACCTGGCGATGGAAGATGCGGTGGAAAAGATGAGGAATCTGAACTTAATATTATAATATTACCCCTACAGTGATCATATATTTGAAAATATTATTCGAGTCTATAGAGGACATAGATAGAAACATTAATTTGTATACATAAAGATAAAAACATTAATATAAAATTAAAATTATTCTATAATAAAATGTCCTACACGGTACCTACATCATATACATGATATATATGTATATATATGTAAATCATCGAAATTGTGCAATAAGTTTATTTTATTTTATTATTTACGAATGATCGTGTAGTATTTTTAATATTTTCTCAAATAGATGTTTCAAACTGAATGCAAAGTAAACTTGTATATAAAAGAGACTTAAATAAAATAATATTGTCTACGCGAAAACGTAAAACATGTTTTTCTGGTGTCGCTTGATTTGATTCAAAACTTGACAATACTCAAAACCAAACACGCTCAACTTACAACCAAACTCAACGAACTTAAATCTTTTTTTTTAAATCGAATATTCTTGTTTAGAAAAGACATGGTCTACGAGTACATTAATAGAACTACTATCAGAAACAGTACTAGTAGAAAGTTCTATTTTATTGTCAATATATTTGACAAATAAAACATGTATTTGGTTGTATTTTCTCGTTTTAAATAAATACTAAATTCATGTTAAACTTTCAACTCGTCTATAACAATGTAACTGTTAGCTAATCAAAATATTCGATAATGATAACGTTGTTATCAATACAAAACAGCCACAGCAGAATATTACATTTGGTCCCACAAGACAATTTTAATCTATTGTGGTTTATTATTATGAGTATCTACCTACCTAATAAAAATATAAGACCCAACTCTTAAATACCGACCACGAGTAATGCATTTATCAATCGTTGAGTTCTGTTAATGGAATAAAATAATTAAATCTATTCATAGTGCGGGTAGGTACCTACTAATAAACACTCTGTCGAACACACAATGTGAAGTGAATCGAATATCTATAATAATAATAATAATAGATAGGTATCAAACGAATCATCCGGAATTTATATGTAAAACAAAAATGTTATACCTGCCTAAAAATAACAATAAATAATAATAATAACAACAGTTTTATTACGAATAAATAACGGTTTTCATTACTATGGGTGGTGAACGACTATATTTAAAAACCGCTTTTTCGCCTGATACCACTGGATTCTTTCTTATAAAGTTATAATACAACCATTAGCAGCCGTCGGGCTTCTCATCGTTGCACCGCGTGCGAACTTGTCGCATCTGCTTGTATATATTATACAAGTGTGTCTTGCAGTGATCGAAAGTTTATCACGACATTGTTGTGTTATGCCACAAAGATTATTGGCAAAACATATAGGTGTTACCCGGTTTATGTTATGCGGCAGTTTGAACGAAAACATATTTTCCGCGCAATTTAATAATACGCAGGGTTGGGTCTTGGGTGCTTGCTGAATCGTCGTCGGCGAAAAAGTAATTTTTCATGCACGAACCGAGTGCTGTGTAGGTATTACACATTATTATTACATACTGTAGAGCGCATATTATTATGGCAATGGGCGCGTACGTGGGCATATAATATAACGAGTACACATGGAGCGGAGAACAATGCTACAGTGTCTGCGAGGGGGTGATAAAATTTTTCAAAGGGAAGTATAGCTGGTATATAAGCATATTTATATATTATATTGTAATGTGGAGAACCTTACTTCCGCTCTCTACATATACGTATCCCCGTCAGATACTTCACCTTCAGCGTCGATGGTGTCGGATGTATACGTGATGGAAATTTCAAAATATCCCGCGTATACGGTAGAAGGGGGAATTTCCAATTTTTCCGTCTATTGCCATGGGACGAGCGGACGAGTTTTCAGTGACGGCACATGTATAATTTATATTGTTTTTCTTTTATGGTGCAACAACACTGTGAACTCACAATAATTAATGTTATAAATAACTTACATTCCAATAATACTATTATATTATAATGTCTATATCAACGAAAACAATGTTGATAATGGAATATAATAAGTCGGCCACTATTTTTTGTCTAAAGTAATCAATAAAGAAAAAATTCTGAGCGAAACTAGATTAAGCATTTAATAGAATTTCAGAAAAAAATGGTTTTTTTTTTTAAAATACCCACCCCAAAAACGCTAATTTCTTTTTCCAAAATGTTATCCCATTTGTACAACGCAATTGTAAATAACATTTGATGGAAGTCTCGAGGTTAGGAAGTATTGATTGTTTTTACATTTTAAACTATGACAAAAACCAAAATTTAATTTATAAAAAACGAATGTTGCGTAATCTATGTGTTTTTCAGCGGTCTCGTTCCTCACACACTATATGAAAACGTATGTGATATATAAATATATCAAAAAATGACAACTTTAAAGTACAATCTATACCCGTGTTTCGTCACAGATACGGTGAGCATGAATAGTTATTGGATCATTCTACTCGACCAAAAAAAAAAAATATATATATACTATATATAAACATTAACATTCCTATCTTACGACGCAAGCAAAGCTTCGTGTTGACAGGAAGCAGAATGCCTTGGATGTTTATATTAAACGCGTCGGGACCACCACATATTATAATATATACCTACATAACACAATGCGGCGGTCACGTCACTTACACGCACCCCACAAGACATTGCGGACTGCGCCGATAATTATAATATATTAATAATAGTGCTTTATTATTATAGTATTGTTTGTTTATCACACATTGTCGGCACACATATATCTATGCGCATAATACTAGTTAACACACACACACACACACACTCATATAATATACATTAGATATGTAAAATATGTATAGATATGACGTTATTATACGTTTTTGGTAGGTATATACCTACTAAAATAGAGGCTCCGCGTGTTGTCGGCACGGAGTTACGGGCCCGATTGTTTGTCTGCGGCTGGATGTGTATTATTATATATTATATCGTATAGTTTGGAGAGACGGGTTCAGCGTGTCTCGTATATATTTTAATAATTATAATTAATTTTGAGTTTAAACGTTTTCGCGGGTGATAAACAACCGCGGTGTGAGAAGACGACCAGCGGCGCGGTGTGCGTGTTGCAGGTGCAAGTAACCCAAGTGCGTTTAGAGGGGGGTGATACTGCGGCCGCAGCACGGGCGAAGTACGGGTGCCGAGAGTGAAATACGACCGCAGTTAATTATGCCCCGGAGATGGTACCCGTCGTCTTCCGGGGTCCTTGGCGAAACCGTGTTAATTATTATCGTCGTGAACGGAGACTTTGGAGCTCGTGATATAATATAATATAGTATAGTATTATTTATACCCATCGTAGGCATATTAAACTAGCGCCCGGGCATAAAGAGGTACACCTACAGACAAATTCCTTTTCGGATTTCGCCTTTTGTTTCTGGCGAACAATTTACACGACGACAACGACATAATATTTGTCTATAGCTGCATCTCTACAACCGATGTACCTACCACCCAACTACCTGCTGCAATATACCTATTGTGTACATTACCTGTTTGCCAGTCACCTGCAGCTACACGACCATATTTTGCATTATATTATATCCGTGTGCGATTGTCTCGGGATACCGTGCAATGATATGCATCGCCGGCCAGAAGAAATATCGTCAATCTATATTATGTTATGATGTAAAAGGTAGGCAGTGTATAATATTATTGTACTACTCGTGACTTACACGGTTTTGCACGTAAATACTTACACGCGCTGAACAATATTGAAACTTTTCATATTATCTTGCGGCTTGTGTATTATTCTTGTACAAGACTGCATCAGTAGTGCGCGTATACGACTTTTGAAAGCAACGTGTGCGGATGTATGGGGTTTTAGTGGGAGGGGGTAGTGGCGTAAAAGAAAAATTCATCACATACCAGAGAAAGGCCCATTTCGTATAACGTTTCTAACCGCGCCTATTTCATAATGTTATTCCCTTTATTTAATATATTTATTCCCAGTGCTATTGAATTGGAAAAATAATAGTAGGTAGGGATCGAGAATTTCAAATAACAAAACATAAATATTTTCACCTCATCTTTGGTCCCGTCCTACTTTCCATACACCATTCATCTCACGGAAATAATGTGTATTAAATAAAATATATTTTAAAATTGTGTAAAATATACCTACAATCTATGTATTAGGTACATTTGTATTTATTTATTAATTACATTGTAAAAACTGTACAAAAAATAAGTATAAGGCCAGACCTGGGTCTAGATGATAGATCGTTAGTAAGGCTTTAAAATTACAATTTAAAATTAAAAGTTATAATAGAAAGAAAAAAAATTATTTAGTGATGAACTTAATTTTATCAAAATGAAAATAATTGAATAAGTTCTTTATTCAATTTCATCAACAGTTTCTATTTATCAGTTTTTTTTTTGAAAAATATGCATTTAAGTCCTATAAAATATAAAAAATAGAAAACAATTTTTTATTTTGAAAACATGACTCTTAACATTAGATTCGAAATTTTTAACCGTTTTATGTTCCACTTAAAAGTGTAATTTTACTATTGGGGATGTAAACATATAATTTTTTTTTTTAATTGTAAATACGGTTGTTTTTTAGACATAATATTACTGTAACAAAACCGGTGTTAAAGTTTTAAATAATATCTTAATCATTATGGTCGATCTCAGCTTAAAATTGTTTTATTTTTAATTCTTTATGATACATATATAGTATTATATAATATACATTTTTCCATATTGACATTATTGGAGAAAAAATATGATACGCACATTGATTGTCTTATTAAACCCATTTTAAGAATGTATAAACAAAATTAACTATATAATAGGTTTGTGACCCCCTTTCACTAGTATGAGGTTCGCTACACCTCTTTATAAAGTTGTCAACTATATATAGTACTTCGTATATGGAAGTCGATAATAAATGATAATCAACGGTCTAAATTCGGGTGAGAGTTTCTTTAGAAAAGTTTGCACATTTCCAATGGACGAATGGAAAACAAGAAAACTATTATTATTATTATAATATAGACAATAAGATATCTGGGGTTTCTGCAGCCGATATCATTTTGTGTACAATGAATATTCATTGTAAATATTAATATTATTCGAATCGCCATAAATAGAGATTTTATCTTTTCCATTAACATTAAATCGAATGCATCGCTATCAATATTACTAATCAATTATAATTTATAGGGTCGTTGCTATATTACTTCGATTCTTTAAAAGTCTATAGCTAAATGTGGAATTCGGTTTTGTTCGTATTATTGTAATTATATTTAATCGTCATTTTTTTTTACAGTCTATACATTTCATATTTAAATATTATTATGTTTTTAAATCAAAAAATGTGAGTAAACATAATTTGTATTCATACTATGGAATAATCAATAAGACAATATAATATATTATCTTATTTGCATATAAATATAATACAATGCATTAATGTCTTAGTTGACGAAACAAAATAAAATATAAAATATTGCTTACATACATAATTAAAAAAATGTATATTATGTGTAAAATGAATTAACGAATATTAAAATAAAAATCAATATTCGTATAAGCTAAGGAAATGTTTTTATTAAAAAAATGTTTGTTTTTATTAAACAATATAATATTGTATTATAGATTCTACTATTCATAATTCATTTTGATTCGATTTCGAAAATGATTTTTTTATATCAACCTAGGTAAGTATTTATTTATTTCGCTAAAAAAATAGCATACCTATCTATCTATATATATATAGTTTATAAAATATGTAAAACTTATTTTAAATTAATAATTTAAAGTTCAAAACAATTTATTTTTAGAGTTATTAGTTGTTACTTATTTTATAAACATTCCAATTTTTTTTTTTTAATCTTCAAAGTATTACATAGTAAACTATCCATTTCCACATATTGTGTTGCTACTCAAAAAACTAACATTAGTAAGATTTTTTTTTCAGTAGATACTTTGTTAAAATTATTTTAGATATAAAATATAACTTAATAATTTATGTAGTTTAAGTTTGTACGTTTTTAGGATGCATAGTTTTTAAATAATCTACGTACCGAAAACTGGATGTATCTACTTCTTTGTTTTAATACATTTAAGTAAACAAACTATAAGGTATCTGGTACAATTTTTTTAGTGGAGTGAGGAATCTTAGGATTTTTCAATAGTTGATAATTTTGTTTAGATTAATATTTAATTTTTTATAGAGTAAAATACTCAACAATTACTTTTTTTTATTTGGTCTCGACGTAAAAGTATAGTTTACTTCAAAACATACAGTTTACTTATAAATATGTTTTATATAGGCCAAAAGCTGATAAATACCAACATATTTAAAAGGTAGGTAATATAATAAATTTGAGTAATATTAAAATAATGTTTTGTTAAATTATTATGTACTTACTAACTTGAATAATAATTATTATAAGTATCTATTACAATATTGATTCTGATAATATACGGTAGGTTCTAGATTTATATTACAATTGTAATTACCTATTATATTTATTTGTTAAGAGGACGTTATATACGTGTTATCTTCGTTTAACTAATGCATAACATAGCACATTTCACTCCAGAATAATCCATATTTCATCCTTTATTTTTAATATTAAAATGAATTTGCCTATTATATTTACCCATATGGGGTGATTAACAATAATTAAAAATGATAATAACTATACAATTTAAAAGTAAGAATATCATATAGGATCTATGAATTTTGTTGTTGATATTTTATGTATTAATATTAAAGCAAGTTATAAGCATTTTAAAATTGTAAACTTATATTGTTATATTATTACAATAATATATAAAATGTATTTATTGTAATAAATTTTAATGGTACAAAAATATTTTTTAACGTTAACATTTCAATGGGGTCTGAACCAAAACAGGGATCCTCTATGACCAGGGAGCACATCTATAAATTTAGAAATTTTCAGTTATTAGTTAGGTTAAAAACTACTTCAACTTAATCTGTTTTAGGTAAGTCGACTACCAGTCTTTTATAGGATTCATCGATGATTTTAAAATTAAAGTTATTATTCAATATTTAGTAGTCACAGAAGTTAGTTTTACATGACGAGTGTTTAATATCAATAAGTTGTACGCGTTCTTTTTACACAGTTAGGCACTTTGGTACATAACTACATACAAACAACGAATGATTTTTGGTAGTTTATAATGTGAGACATCAACTGATAGAAATAATCTATATATATAAAAATAGTGTGCAAAAATATATAGTAATTCATCAATTGAAAACGGCTGGGCCGATTTGGCTTAAATTTTTTTTCAGTCATTCGTAATTACCAGAAGAAGGTTTTTACGAAAGAAAATTTTAGGAAAACCTACCAAAAAAAGTAAGAAATCTGGAAAGCAAGAATACAATAGTGGCGCCAACTGTCATAATATATTTTTGTTGATTTATAAGGTTGCTATTGGTCATTTAAGAAAATTTGACGACTATTTAACCTTCTTGTGCGTTTAGTATATTGTTAATATTTAAAATGTATATAAAAGCGAAATGGAAATCTTTGTTACGGTTTCGCTCCGGCTTCCAAAACGGCTTGACTAATTTGGCTGATCAGTGATGGCTATCACTTAAATATAAAGATGATCAATCTATCGACAGATTTCTTTACAAGTCATCATTTCTTTTTCATTCTACAGCTAAGTTCGAATTCTTATTTCAGGAGAAAAAAGAATAAGTTTAGCTCAATTATCGAATACGTATAGATCGATGATTCGGCAAGATGTTTACAATCATCTATTGAGATATCGCCGGTCGTTTCAACGGTACTACGCCGATATGTATATCAAGATCGAAACGGAACGTCTCAATTTCATTCGTTTTAATCAGTTGAAGTTACGATCAGACGAGTAGATCCACTTGCGTGACGCCATCGCTACTGAAGGAGATGCAGCCAACATTGGTCATTTGACCTTTCTTCCAGCTAATTATGTTGGAAGCCTGCGCAACATGCACGAGTACGCTCAAGATACGATGACGTACGTACGAAATTACGGACACCTGGATTTATTCATCACATTTACTTGCAATCCGAAATAGCCCGAAATCATGAATCTGTTGTTGACAGAACAAGCATCCAGTAATCGGACATGACATCACTGCACAAGTATCCTAACAAAAGATTACAGTACTCATGGATTACATCGTTAAGCAGAAGGTTTTTGGCGTACTCCATTGTCGGATGTACTCGGTTGAATGGTAGAAACGTGATTTACCTCATGCACACATTCTGCTTTGGATATTCGACAAGATCCGACCAGATCATATTGATTCAATCATTTCTGTCGAAATACCAGATCCAGAAATTGATTCCGAGCTGCATCCCGTTGTGGCAACGACCCCCTCCGTTTGTGGCTGACACAATCAGTGGAATTGATGGATATCCATTGTATCAACGTCGTTCTCCGGATGATAACAGCAGATCAATTGTGATGAACGTGAAAGGAAACGATGTTGTTGTATAATCGCTGGATCATTCCATATTGTCCGCTTTTGTCGAAAACATTTTCAACCCACTGCAATGTTGAATACTGCAACTCCATCAAATTCATCAAATATGTTTGCAAATATGTGAGCAAGGAGAGCAACGTGGCGGTGTTTGGCATTGCCGATTCGAATGCAAACGACGAGGTCACGAAATTTTAACTTGGACGTTGCGTGAGTTGTAACATGGCAATATGGTAACTGTTTTCATTTCCAATTCATGAACATCACCCAACTGTCGTACATTTGGCAGTTCACTTTGAGAACGGCCAGCGTGTTTACTTTACGATCGCAAATGCAACACAAAGAACAGACGGCCACCATCGACAAAATTGACAAATTTTTTTTCGACATGTGAAAGCAATCCGTTTACGAGGACTTTACTCTATTGGGAAATGCCACGATTTTATATATGGAACGCTACATCAAAGAAGTTTCAACGTCGGAAGAAAGGTGATGTTGTTACTGGCTTCGCTGATGTCTGAATTCAACTGATACCGTCTATTCGACAAATATACACAGTTCATCCATACCAAAACGTTCGTCAGTTCGTTCATTCTAGCAAGAATTCGGTCAAGATCTCAATTGCGTTGACTTTTGCATCCTCTGGCATTGTTGCCACATTGTTGAAAGGCGGTCGAACTGCACATTCCGCTTTGAAGCTGCCGATCTTCTCACGGTTGATAAGCCAATGAGCACAATTACCAAGAATTCGGCGACAGCGAAATTTATGTAAGAATGCAAAATTATCATTTGGGATGAATGCGCGATGGCGTATAAACGAGCTTTGAAGGCAGTTGACTGAACAATGAAAAATTTACGAGACGATTCGAAATAATTTGGTGGGACTATGATATTGTTCTCTGGAGATTTTCGTTAAACACTTCCCGTCATCCCAAAATCTACTGCTGCCAATAAACTTAATGCATACCTGAAATCATCGTATTTGTGGCGGCATGTAAAGATATTGAAATTGATTGCGAACATGAGAGTCGCGTTGCAGAACGACCCATTGGTTACTGAATTCTCGAGACAACTGGTGGCGTTTAGCCATGGCCAAATTCCTGTTGATGTTTCGACTGGATTGATATTGTTCCTGGAAAATTTTTTTGAGTTCACATCGTCGAAGGAAGAATTCATCACTAAAGTGTTCCCCATCATCGCAGAAAATTAAAAAAATCTCGATTGGATTAGTGAACGGGCAATACTAGTAGTGAAGAATAAGAACGTCGATAGCTTGAATTTTATTATTCAAAGTAAAATCGCTGGAGAACTGCATTCATACAAATCCGTTGACACCGTGATCCACAAGGATGTAGCGACCATCTATCCGACGGAATTTTTGAACTCATTTGATGTGTCAGGAACTCCACCACATAATTTACGGCTGGAGGTGGAATTGATCATAATCATGTTGCGGAATTTGAATCATCCGAAACTGTGCAACGGTACGCGATTGTCCGCCAAGAAACTGATGAACAATGTGATTCAAGCGACGATTGTCAAGGACAAATTCAAAAGAGAGGAAGTCCTTATTCCACGAATTCCAATTATTCCAACTGATCTTCCATTTCAATTCAGATGGATTCAATTCCCCATTCGATTAGCTTTTATGATGACAATCAATAAATCGCAAGGCTAATCGTTGGACGTCTGTGGGATCGATCTCGAATTTCAATGTTTTTCGCACAGTCAGCTGTACGTTGCCAGTTCGTATGTTGGCAAACCGTCTTCATTATTTGTCTTTGAGCCGAAAAACAAAACATAAATCATTGTTTATCATATTGCTCTCTACTGATTTAGGTTTTATTCAAATAAATCACATTGAAATTTGAACTATTTGTGTTTCATTATCACTCTGGAAATATATGGCAAAACAACGTTTGCCGGGTCAGCTAGTATAGTTGTATATATTCAACGTGAATAATTCAATTTCATCAACGATATTGAAAATACATATAATCATTATAATCCGTAGGTGGAAAGTTATTCAGATTATATTTAATTCAACATTAAACTTTATATCCATTATATTTAATTTATTTTTTAAATAAAATAATGACATTAGAAACCCTTCAAAAAGTAATTAAAATTGAAAATAAATATTAGTGTTTAAAATCGCGCTGGTGCTATTATTATAAATAATCAAATTTGAAACATAATAATATATTGTTTGGAAAAATAGATCATATAAACTCCATTCTCTTTTTGTCAGTTCGATGATTTTGAGAATAATGATTTTTCTTTTTATTGACATAATATACTTAATTAGTTGTAAATTAATTTATGGATTATAAAATCGTAGTATTGTAACTTTTAAATTAAAATATATTTATGCTGATTTGCAAGTATTTTAATATCAAAATAGAACATTAAATTACTATCTTACTCAGTTATCTCTAATGAAATAATACACTTTTTAAACCGAACCGTTAATATTATTTAAATACCGTAATTTATATTTATGAAGTATTGAGTATCTGTGCTCTAATCCAGAACTCTTTTAATAGTAAATACACCTATAATAATATAGCACTTGAAATCCAATATTACGGATTAAGCATGAAGTAAATATGTTTAGAGAATTCTTAATTATTTAGAACATTCAAACACCACCATAATATATAAACAGTTCTCGTTCTGTTTGCATATACTTTTATACACTTTACGAAAAGATCATGAGTGATACCTAAACTTGAGACAAAATAACGTTTTAATTCATTAGATCTGTTCAGTACAACAAAAAACAATTTATTAATTTAAAAAGCATTGATGCGAATTCATTTGGTATAAATATTTGTATTTACACTTCTCGATATTATAGTACGTACTCAATACTCCTTTAAATTTTACTTCAAAGCATCCAGGTACATTATAGTGAAACTAACTGCACGTTAAAAACAGACCCGTAAATATTTGTCATAGTAATATAAAAATTATTTCCTTTGTGAGTTTTATTTTTCTAATTATAATGTTCCGTTATTTCGTTTATAATTAATCCTATATCAAATAACATAAAAAAAAATATATATAATTGAAATAAAAATAAATATTTTTCTCGGAGATTCAGTTGAGTTGATAATATTTAAATCTATATACCTAGGTATAATATATAATACAATTAAAATTAAATTTGCATGCCTCTCCAAAGGCGTTTTAAAAATTATTTTTGTTATTTAAATAAATCAAAAACACAATGTTTTACTACCCACAATGTCATTAAAATGAATGAAACACGTATGTGTATAAGCCACGTGTATTTAATTCACTTGTTATACTTACTTTAAAAAATTTCTGTATTTTTCAATATTTTATAAAATAAAAAATAAACAACAATATTAAACTTTGATGAAATAAAATTTAATTAAATTTTACCGGCACGTTACCTTGAGTACGGCTTTGAAAGAACTATATTTGTTTTGTTTAAACTGACGTACAATAGTGATAGACACATAACACAAATACATAATGTATTTTAACTCGATAATAGCTAGTATTAAATTAAAATCGATATATTACACGATAGCTTCTCTGAAAAACAGTGGTAATACATCTTTTTAAAAAAACTAATGAAAAAAAAATGATATATTACAATTTAATCTATTTATATGATAATAATAGCTTTAAGATTTAAAAAATCTAAAAGGCATTTATTTACAGTTACACGCAAACAAACAACATATTTATACAACTATTTATTTAAGAATAATATTTTGATATTGGTTTTAAACAAAATTTAAACTGGCAATCTCACGTTTACAAAACATTGTTATATCAAATTTGTACGATAGTTTACTACATAAATATTATTATTACAAAATAAAAACATAAGTTTACCGGTACAAAATCATATTATATATTATTCATTATACCGCGGTACAGGAAATTTCGATAATGGTAAAAACAGTCCATAGCAAAACTCGTGTTAGATTTCAACTCAACAATGTGAACGCATGTGCCTTATTTCAACGTGATGACAGTGGTAATAACTTTGGAGCTTACACCAATGTATATATATATATATATTATATGCCTTCATATATATATATATATATATACGAGAAGCGAACTATATTACACTGTTATAATATATGTGCTCGTAAACATTTACATAATTCACATTGCAAGTGATCGTGAAACATCGAAATTTCGAATAAGGGATGAAATTATAATAAGTATGTAAACATTTACTGAGACTTGTATATATAATATTATTATAACGCAATATTTTTTCTTCTTCTAGAACGTGACCCAGGGGATGTCGTCCATAGATTTGTCGGGGGAGCGTGTGAGAGTATGAAACAGTGAGGAAAATAGAAGGATTGGGAGGCGTTCAAAGGGAGAGGAAAGTTTAGGCGCATACGGCCATCAGTAAATATATACATACAGTGCCTCTCCTGCTTATAGTATTGTATGTATAACGACCCTCCGCGCGTCATCGCATCGTATATAATTAGCTGGGGCGAGTGTTCGAGAGCTGCAATGGGGTGCACGCGACGGGCGGGTTGACAAATCCTCTCTGCAGGTCATATGTGTGTGTTTCCACGTGTATATATATAGGACGAGTCTACGATGACGATTCGTATTTTATTATATAGACACACGCGTGACAGAAACGGTTGACGTTAACGTTTTTACCGGGGACCGCCGAGTCGGCCGGATGAGCGCAATCAGCGATTATTCGTATATATATATGTGTGTGTGTAGTTCCGCTGCCACCAAGGCGGAACTCACGGCACGGCGCCGTATACACTACACTTTTCAGCCGAGTTAATAGAGCGAAAAAAACGAGCGCCGGGCGCCGTTGCACTGGGAAAACACGCCACCACGACACTAGAATCTATACTGACGTATTTCATTTTTAAAAGTGCCATTACGAGGAATCTTTGACTTAAAGTCTTTCAGCCATACTCCTACTAACCCCAACTACGATAATTATAAAGTAGTTACTTAAAATTAATTATTGCAGTAAATTTTTTCCAAACTGCATACTGCCATGAAAAGTCACAGTGGATTAATATATAGATAAAATGTTATATGTACAAAAAAAAAAGCATCGACGTTTTACCATATTTTAATTAAATAGGTACGTTCTCATAATCTCATTGTTCGTGATTGTATGATTTGCGTAATTTATTTTATTATATTATCTTGTTATCATTATTATCTACAACTTTATGGGTATTACTATAGAATAATATTTCATATATACCTACTATAACCCAATGGTTCCTAAACTTTTACGACCACTGTACTCTTAGGAAATAGTTTGTGTTTTGTAGAACCCCAATTTCTTAGCTCTAACTCAACCCAAATTTTTGGTAAACTTTTTTTTTCCAAGTAAAATATAAAATAATTTTCTCAATATTCACCTGAAGGAACCCTTAGGTTATTTTACATTTTGGGAATTGCTGCTATAATCTATATTATTTCCATTTATATAAGTAATTGTTGATACATAAAAGTCATAAGTTGGTTCCTCAATAAAATGAAAAAAAAATTGCAAATCATTATTTATAAAAAAAAAAAAAAAACTATAAACATCATTCATTTTTTTTCTTTCATATAAATATAAATACGTTTAAAGACAATTTTAAAGATTTTTTTGTAATTATATTAGTATTAATATATTATATTTATTATTTTAATTTTCAAAAACCTGAACAATCAACTAACAATTCTTGATTCTATTTTAGGAACTATAATATATACCTAATTATACATTTTGGCCTATATATATTATACATATTACACATTATTATAGACATGTATAATCAATTCGTAATCTTGAAGCATTGAGTAGGTAATTGATAGTAAGATAATATATCAAAAACTTGATTTGAGTGTAGGTAATCGCATACCTCACACTGTGTATATATACATAATATTATCTATTTCTCATCTGATTAACAGTTTCAGCATATCAAACTATTTTGATACCTAGTTATAATAGTATATTATATTATGTGTTGTGTGCATATTTCTTGCATTCAGAATACTAATAACGCGATCGTCAATTGTGTCAGTCTTGTATCATACATTTTAATTAGGTATCATTAAACAAATCAACTCGACTTGAACCATTAGTTTTATACATATACCTAATACTATTGAAATTTTAGGATTAGATAATCTTGGATATTGAATAATAAACTCGTTCACTGAGATTCTATTCTACTTACCAACTACTAAGTATAATATTTACTATATAAAGTAAATCGCTATTTAATTAAGCTTCTGGAGCGCTATCTTTGATAGTGTGCGCATCTCTATTAATCCGTCTTACAATTAGTTTACGATATCAGTGACCCCGGCATACCTATACGCATACGTTTATCTCATTATTTTAGATTTGCATTCGGGCAACTTCCTAATAGTTGGTTGCTTGAAATCACTTCCTCCCTAGTTATTTTCAAGGTAGTTAGCAAGTAAACGATTATAATCAAATCGGAAATGATTCAAATCGGCGAATGCATGCAAATTATCATGGGTATACATATACATATTTGAAGTTTACAGACTACACCGCGGACCTAAGGAGATATATAATATTCCGGAGACAAACAAAAGGGAAGTCAAACCTAAAGGAATATTGTTCGTGATATATATTCGTTTATGTATACAAATATATAGAGAGGTAAATACGTACATAATGATGTGATATATCCTTCTGTACTTACTTCCTACAACATTTTCTATACCAGTGATATTTTATCAAGAATCAATGCCAATTATTTAAATGTAAAAAAACACTAAATATAATTCTAAATATCTTTAAAATTACTAATCTACATAACATTCTATCAAAATGAATTTAATACGTAGTATGCAACCGACAGGCTACAACAAATACAAAATTAATAAAACAGTACACCTTATTCTATATAATATCATGTAGAATAATAGATGTATTATTTATACCTATATGCGACGATATTTTTAACAAGGCATCTTACCCTATAATATTGTTGCATAGGTATTGTATATAATAATAATAATAATAATAATAATAGTAATAATACGATGTCTGCGTAGTGTGTATTAGTATCGCGTGCACTCCGAAAACTTTTTGTCTAACAATAGGGAGGTAGGTACTTATAAAGTTTGAAATATCGTTGTAAGCACGTGAACCGGATGATGACAATAATAATAATAATAATAATAGTAATATAATAACGACTAACACATAATATATATTATATTATACATTTAGCTAGACGATACGCGCGACATTTCACGTCTTGTCGCGTGCATCGTGTAATATTGCCGACGAGATGAATACAGCACGTAAATGGCGGCTGTGAGTTGGTGTCGATATCCTCCGTCAGTGCTGCGAAAAGACGATTTTTTTGCTGACAGCCATTAAAACACCAGGTTATACTTTTTACACGAACATCACGTCACAATATAATACACATACATACTCGTCAACGAACGCACGTTTTCCATTAAATATCGTATTACTTTTCAATCCGTTGGCAAACCGTATTACCGGCGTGTGTCTGAGCAGTGTTAGTGTGCAGAGTAGTTGTGGGGGGGAGGCGTTGAGAGGGAAATACCCCGTTGTTGCCCACCGTTTTGACGGTGTTTTTTATTTTTTTACCACTCTGTGAACCCACGTCGAGCGCTTGTCATTTGCAGTTTCCCCGGCGAGGCGTGCAAATCAAAAGGCCTCTGTTACGCAGCTCTTCGGACTGACGTGTGTGTTTTATTTTTTAATAACTACACAGTATTATTATATTTTTCCGCGGCGTGTTTTACTTATTCATAATGTACATGAGTCAGACGGTTTATTTGTGCACACCTTGAATTTCTACCAGACATTACGATATAAAATATCACAAATGTTTTGTTTAATTATTATTATTAAAGGTGCATAGGTGAAACGGTTAGGTGGTCATGTAGAAAAACATAAGCCTATTTAAATCAAAGACGAGTTACCACAGTGCACTTGTGGAAATTTTGTACCTAGGATTTTTTGTCAGTTATGTCCATAATTTTATAAACATGTGAATTTTCATTTAATAACTAATAATTAATAATTTTCATATACTATTTATTAGTATTTAATACTTATATAGTATATTAATAACAACTATAATAATATAATTAGGTTCCATATCACTATAAACGTATTTTGTAATATTTTAATTGATTATTTTAAATTCCGAGCAGAGCAAAGAATGTATTGATTTTACAATGATGTGTGTATTTTTTTTGTGTCTGTCACCACGTTTAAGGGCATTAAAAGTGCTCCAATATTCTTCATCAACATGAAGAAAAGTGAATTTAGTTAGTACTTGAGGGGAGGGTTCACCATAGTTTTCAAACGCCTCGGGAAAAATAACAAAAAAATTAAGGTAACAACGGAAATTTCTACGTGAAGTCAATTTTTGACAAAAATCAATTTTGTTTTTTGGTGTTACACCAAAATTAATCACAGTAGATTATAAAAATTATACCAAATCTTTATATAAGTATTTTCTATATATCATAAAATTTTCAAAATATTTTGACTTTTTTTAAATTATTTAAAAGCATAATAAATTTTCGGGTTATTTTTATTTTTTTTTTTTAAATTGCCAATAAAAATTTTCCAGTCAGTCAAAAAACTTGAAAATGTAATACAATATTCTTCATAACTTGTTATAAATGAAAATTAAAAAAAAAGTTGAGCGTTAGTTAAATCTCTAATAGTTTTTTAAAAGCATCTAAAGTTAAAATTTCGATATAATATGTAAAAATCATGAAATTTTGCAGTTTTTTTTTTTTTGATTAGGAAATTTATAAAAAATTTTCTATTCAAATCTAAGTATCTTTGAAATTCAACACAAGGATCTCTATAAGTTTTTCTACCTTTCTAAAAAAACAATTTACCGGAAAGTCTAAGTATTTTTTTATGAACATTTGAAATTATAGACATTAGATATTCACCCATTTTCTCCGGGAACGATTTTTTTATTTTGATGTAATTCAAAAAGGAATAACCGTAGACATTTGAAAATTTCACCAAATGTTTAAATTACCATTTTCTATACACAAAAATTTTTTTAAAATATTTTAACAATTTTTGAGCCAATTGTAGGTCTAAGAAATTTTTGGTTTTTTCTTTAAATATCAATAAAAAAAATTTTGTTGGGTCAAATTTTTTGAAAATTTAATACAAGTTTCTTCATAAATTATTAAAATAGTAGATCAAAAACAATAAAAATATATAAGCACATTTTTTTTTATAAGCATTTAAACTTCAAATTTTGACCGAAATTCATCATCGAACATTTGCAAATTGTTTTGTAGTTAAACATTTATAAAACGGTCGGTTTTTATAACTAAGAATTGAAAATTAAAAACAAGGTTTTTTACAATTTGTTCTAAATACAGTTTAAAAAATATTTAAGATACAAATGCACACTTTTTTTTAAGCATTTAAAGTTCAAACTTTGACCAAATTCATCAAAATCTTGAATGTTTGAAAATTATTTTGTAGTTAAAAATATATAAAAATAATGAGTTTTTATAGCTAAAGATTGAAAATTTAAAACACAGTTTTTTGAAAGTATTTAATAGTGTAACCAAAAAATCATAATAATATATTAAAAAAATAATTTTTTATAGATATTTCAAGTTCAAATCTGGAAGAAATGAAATATTTAAATGACGAATAACAATGTTATTTACTTCGTTGTAATTTAAAAATATTTTTTGTGGATTCTTGAAACTTTTAAAGCATATTATTATGTTTTATACAATTAATTATTTTTTTAAATACACTGTTTTCTGCAAAAATGAATTCGATCTATTGTATTATAATAGTAATAAAATTAATTATTTCATTACCAATAATATCTTAAAATAAGTTAAGAATTGTTAGAATTGTTTTTCGTATAGAATGATTTAGTTCATTAAATAACAATTTATCACATTCAAGAAAGTGACCCACTCGACACCTACTGTACAGCAGAGCGGTACCCACTTGCTGACCTTTTTTATTATTCGTTTAAAATAAGACGTTATCGTAATGATAGCTATATATATAAAATATTGTACAAACTGAAATAATAATACGATTATTTGAAGTTATATTATAGTAAGTTATAAGATGTGTGTTGTGTTTAGAACTCATCCCCAACGGTGCAGTTAAATCCGGCCATAAAATATTTTGCTGATGTTAGTTTTTGTTATAATATTACAACTTACATAGCACATGCTTATTCTACTCATTATTCTACTTGGTTATACTACGTATTATTATAATGTCACTTTTATGATAATTTGTTGATTTTGTGCCTGTAGGGTTTCTATAATGAATGTCAAAATGACGTATATTATTATAAACCATTTTTCTATAATACAAAATAAACAGGTATACTATAATACTTTTAAATTCTGAGCGGAGCGATAAATGTATTGATTTTACATTATTATGTGTTTTTCTGTGTCTGTCATCACGTTTTATAGTAAGGAAATAAAAGTGCTCCGATTTTCTTCATCAGCATCTTTTCCGGTAGGCGAGTGAATCTAGTTGGTACTTTGAGGGGTTAAAAGTAAAAAATTCCCAATAATTTTCAAACGCGTCGGGAAAAAGAACAAAAAAATTAAGGTAAAAACACAAATTTTTACGCGAAACCAAAAAATCGATTTTAGTTTTTGGTGTAACGGCAAAAGTAATATCAGTAGATATATAACATTTTCACAAACTGTTTATATAAGCATTTTCAAATTAGTTTGTGGTTAAAAATGTATATTATGTTCAATTTTTATAGCTAAGGATGGAAAATTTAAAACGAAGTTTTTCGTAAGTATTCAATAGTGTAACCAAAAAATCAAAAAAAAATTTTTATAGACATTTTAATTTTAAATTTAGACGAAATTATATATTTAAATGAAGAATAACAATGTTATTTATTTCGTTGTAATTTTAAAATATTTTTTGAGGGTTCTTGAAACTTTTAAAGTACATATATTATTATATTTTATATGCTCAATTAAATATTTTAATGCACTGTTTTCTGCAAAAATTAATTCAGCCTACTGTGTTATTAATAGTAAAAATAATTATTTTAATAACAATAATATCATAAAATACACTTAGTTATATTGGCTAACAGACCGTCTTTGCTCAAAATCGTTTTTCGTATACAATGATTTTTATCATTGAATTCAAATTTAACACATTCATGAAAGTGACCCACTCGACACCTATTGTAAGCAGAGCGGTACCCACTTGCCAACCATTTTTATTATTATTTGTTTAATTGTGTACATTTTTTTTTCTATATTGGCGAATATTAAAATATTGTCTGTTTTTCTCAAAGTATCTTTAGAAATGAAAATACGAAATTAAATTAAATAATATATATTTTAAAAAAAGTATGAAAATGACAACAAAGTTAATGTAAAACTACTTTGAATTTAAAACCCAACCGAAAAGTCTGTGTATTTATGGCAATTGTTGAAGAAATATGATAAAAGCAAAATAAAAAAATGGCAATATATATATACTAAAATATAAAAAATCAAGACAACATTCATTCTTTATGATGTTATTAACTTAATCATTAAAAAATAATCAGTTTTGTACTCTATATATTGTTTATTTATTATAATAATTAATAAATGAGTACCTTTATATATTTTAAAATCTCTTTTAAGTTGGTTGAAATTATTTTTTAAAGAGATTATAGATAAAGTATTCATTTAAAATTTTAAAATATATATTATTTTCGTATTTGATCTGACAATTGGAAATTAATTTAAATATACTTGTATTTCATATATTTATAATAATTTTTATCATTGTGGTAATTATTTTACATAATACAAAACTTAAACAACTTTGATATTTCGATATTTAGTTGATTTATAAAAACAGTTGTCGTTAAATGACGAGCATTATTTTTATATTAACTATAACTAGGTATTTTAATTAATATTGTTATGAAATATAAATATAATATAATAATGTTACTATTTAAAAAATAATATTTTAGGAATTATGAATTTGCAATAAAAAAATTTAGTAAACACTGTAATAACTTTAATTCAATTTTAATCGCATTAAATCAACTAAATGAGAAATCCTGTTTCAATAATAATGTAGATTGATTTGAATATTCTAACTAGCTAATATTTTTTTAATAGTAAATGATACATAGGTATATAAAGTATTTGTAGGTACGTATCAACCACAACGTCCACAACATGAGAATGAAAGGGATGAGCTTGATTTTTTTTTTAACCAGCATGGCGGTTGAATGATAAAGCGTGTGCCTGCATAAGTAATGGCCATATTAGCCTCTGTATCCGGCAAAATATGAAATTATGCGTGCATTGAGCACAATATAATATGGACTGCACGGAGGGCGCAGATCGTAATATGCGTCGTCATATAGGTACAGAAACATATAATAATACGTATATTTTATATTAAACCGTCGGCCGTCTCGTCTCTTATAAACGAATAGCAGAATATTAGAAAGAACCGTCCGAACGCGTTTTATTTATTCTCAACGCGAACGGATTTTTGCAACCACCCACCTTTCCGAATACGTCGATTTCACGGAAAATGGCACCGCAGAATATAACGCGCACGTACAGCCATTTTTTGGCGATTTCCAGACCATTTTTATATCGAAATTCCCTTTAAATTATACTATGTGAGTATGTGACTTGAAAAACTTTGACAAACTACATACAACGACAACGAAGTTAAAAAATAAAACAAATGACCATTAAGTAAGCTCGGATGCCCGCCGTGCAAACACCAAATCTTATCGTTTAATGTTTTAATAAAAAATATCGGAAAAGTTGAGATATTCAAACACAGGTTATGTGGACTGCGCTAAGTTGGTCCCCAAACAAAAAAAAAATAAGAATTCGCAAATTCTAAATACTAAGTTTCAAATTTTTGTAAATCATTTGGAAATATTGGTGAAGGTTTAAAGAAATAATTGGACTATATAAATAGACTATATTCAGTTCAGGAATATGTGACAGTTTTACATTGAAATTATTTTATTCTTTAAAACGTCAGAACTTTGTGATATGCCTGCCATATTATAGTATACGTGCAATATGTGCAAGTACAGTGTATAACGTTGAATTTTTTTCCAGTTTTTTTTTTTTTTTACCACTCTGTGAGATGATAAATTCATTACTTTCGTTATTGTATTATGATTATCATATCATATCGTCAAGTGCAGTCAACAGCTGAATAAAATATTAATATCGTACCAACACGGATACGCGGCTGCACGCCTGACGCTTAGTGTGACGTTTACGGGCCTATAATATAAGACGTGACGTATTTTTCTAGTGATCGATCATCGAGGATACACGACGTTATAATGCGAGTAATAACAATATTATAATTTATAATATCTACACTTGGTGTCTGACACGATGACGTTTTATTTTTTTCGTTTGGAAAAAAATAAATACGGTGATGAAAAAAGAAACACTAGCTGCGCGGCGGCGACCCCTGTTGAACTTTATATTATACGAGCTTAATTTGTCCACTGTTTTTAACCGGTGGGTTTTCACTGATTAAAAAATCATAGTGACGGGTCGACGCGCACATAAAGCGCAAACGCGCCCGCGCGAACGGGATAGGACGTATAATAATATTATTATAAAGTACAACAATTTTTCACATTACGGATCCCATCCCACCGCCACACTAGACGGTGTTGACAGGTAAATAAAAAAATATAAATACACACATATTTAAGTGTATACGTTTTGTTGTTATTTTTTTTTTTTTTTTTTTTTGTCTGAGCGATGTATAGTAGTGCACGTCACAAAACACGTGAGTATACGTCCTATAATTACGTCCTGCATCGTGTAGTTTATTCTCTTATACGATTTACGTCGTATACTGTGTGTCTCTTTATGTACTTATAACATGTAAAATAATATTAAAATAAGTGATAAATATTGTTAACATTATTATTACTTAGTTGTGTGTCCTAAATCTATAAATTTCCGTATCTTTGCTGCGGGTTGATTTGCGGGAACATTATTCTTTTAGCGGTACAGGAGTCATGTGTCTGATAATATTCCGATCTAAAAATTTTATAATATCATATAAAATAAACTACCCACTAACAAACAAATTAAGAAATATAAAACCTATTAAAAAATGAAAACTCCCCCTATTCTAAAAATAAAAGATGAAGTAATAATCACCTGAGTCAGAATAGGATACACCCAATATTCCTTCTTCATCACCAAAATATCTATCACAGCATGCAACCAGTGGCGATCAAAAGATTTTATCGTGGTGAAGGATGACGCTGATTTCAAAACATGCACTTTGATCATTAAAAATATAATTTAAGGATTATAGATTGAATTATTATTTAAAAACATAAGCTAAAAGGATAATTAACAAATAACAACTGAATCTAAATTAGTACCAACAAATTGAATAGGTTTTTTTCTGCTAATTCATCGAATACATGACTCGGGGTTATATTTACAACCCCGTGATGAACAGCCGTAATAGCCACGTCATTGAGGCGGCTACAAACAAGTTGTGTCCGATAGATTTTTGTGAAAAGTTATATCCTGACGATAAAAAAAGTAAGTTTACAAAGGTTGTGCACCGATAAATTCAAATCGGGAAATTTGTCCATTATAATATTATGTATCATACATCTAACTAATCAAAATTAGTGTTTGTTTGTTTGTTCTTTATACCTTTATTAACTAGTGGATCATTTTCAATGAAAATTGTATAAACAATTCCTTGAGATTAGAGGAAGGTTTATAGCTTCGTTTTTTTAACTCATATAGGTCACCATTGTGTATCACTCACATAAATTTTGTTTCAGCTTTCAAAAATTGAAAATTTTTTTATTTGTTTTAGATTGAGTTGCCATTAGTTATAGATAATATAATTGTTTTAATTAACAATATTGTATTTTATTTTATTATTTGAGCTAATAAACCTAATCTATATAAATTTAAAATTGAGTAACAACTATAATATACTAAAAGCAAAGTGTTTGATTGAGGTTTATTTACTAAAAAATGTGAGCAAATCGCAAATAGGTACCGTCCTAAGTAAGTGTCTAGAGAGGTCACTAAAGAGTGGATGTGTTTTAAATTTTAATTTATTGGTATAAAATCATTGTATACGCAAATTAGTTCTAAGCGAAAACGATCTATTAGCCTTTATTACTAAAAGTATATTTTATGATATTATTGCTGTAAAGTAATTAATTTTACTATTAATAAAACAGTAGATTAAATTAATGGTTTTCAAAAACAAAAAAAAAAAATCATTAGAAAATGTCATTATGTATATAAATATAATAATATATTTTAAAAATGTCAACTACCCATGAATAATATTTTTTAATTATAACGAAATAATTATAAAATTGTTTTTCTTTTTCTAATATCTAATTTCATCCAAATTCAAATTTAAAATATCTAAAAAATAAAAATATATTTTATATATTTTTAGATTTTTTGGTTACAGAGTGAATTACTTATGAGAAACTTTGTTCAAATTTTCAGTTCTTAACAATAAAAATTGAATATTTTAAAAATTCTTAACCACGAAATAATTTTCAAATGTTCGTTATTTTTATATATTTTGTCCAAATTTGAATTTTAAATATTTATTAAAATAAAATCTATATATATTTATATGTATCTGTAATATTTTTTCAACTACTATTAAATAAACTTGTAACAACCTTTGTATTATATTTTAAAGCTTTTTTAGAAGTTATGAAAGCGATAGTTAGAGAGAAAAAATATATAAAAATTAAAAACTTTAAATATCTATAAAAACTTAAAGGAAGATAAAATATTTTGAAAATTTTGTCATGTATAAACAGTTATAAAATAATTATAAAATATATAAATTATAAAATAATTTCAAGTATCTATAATTATTCATTTTTTAGTTACAACATAATAAGAAAGTCGTTCGATAAGAAATCGTTAATTTACGGGTATATATCAAATGTCGTAAAAATTTGAGATTCGAATGCTCATAAAAAATTAATGTGACTTTCTAGTAAACATTTTTTTTTCGAAAAAAAGAACAACTTTGAGATATATTTTTTTTTATTTTCAAATCTTAGATATAAATGGAAATACTGCCCCAAAAGGCGATGACAGACATAAAAAAAGTAAATAAAACACACATAATTTGAAAATCAATACATAAATTGCTTCACTCAAAATCTAAAAATAATCAACCGATTTTGACCAAAAAAATTAAAACTAAAGCTAAACGATAGATAGATCAATTATAAAAGATATAGTTAGATATCTAAATGACAAATAATATGCGAATCCACAGTTTTTGACCAATTGGTATCAAATGTTGTACATATAACATTTAAGACTCCAGATGGTCTTAAAATTGCGTGAATAAAAGCCATGGATAACGACTATTATTTATAAAAAGCAAAATATAACGCTGAATCTTATAGCACCAAAAAATATTTGAACCGATTTCAAGGAAGGTTTAGATAGTATATTGAGTATATGAGTTATTTTAGGAAGTTTACCAATAATTATATTAAAACCATAACCGCATATTGGTTTATTTCTGTTTACAATTTGTTCACGTAAGAAAAAAAAGTTACTTATTACTATCCACCGCAGTTGGATTACCCACCAGGGATTCATTTATTCCGGGTTAACGTGGGTAATACAACTAGTATATTATAAATAATCAATAAACATTTATTTTGCAGAAGAGTAAATATTTTTTTCGTAATATTTGTAATTAATATAATTCAAATGTAAAAATTATAATAACTACGTATTGAGAAAAATGTTAAATAAAACTATTTTTAAAAATCCTTTTAGCTTCAGAACACAACTCGTGTACTTCTCTTTTATCATTGAGACACAACTTCTGATCCACTCATTTAGTCGAAATACAACTAATTAAGTAAAATTGAAACATTTCTAGAATTACATAATAACTACAAAATGTATAAGTATCATAGTTTTAAATTATTATTTTAAACATATTTTTAATTTAACTATAAAAGATATAAGAAAAACCTAAAAGATATGATATACCATTTTTTTGATTAAACTGTTTATCTTAAATTAATAATTATTTTATTCATACAAATATTTTTTTTTTAGCCTATAAAGCACATTTTATAATTACATTATTTATTTAACCATGAGTTTATTGTTTTTATAATAAAAAAAAAGTTATGTTGTCAAAAACTGTGAATAAATATTCATATTTTTTTTAGATCATAAAAAAAGTATTATTATTCACATATTTTCTTTATAAATATATCAATAATATAATTTAAAATAATATTTATATATAATATATATTGAAAAAAATTACATGTAAGATATATCTCCCCTTTCCCGCCGGTTAACTGCTACTATATTATGTGGCATATGCAAGAAAACCTTACGATCAATCATATTGTGACCAAATGCCCAAAATACACTAAAGAAAGAAAAATCTTCATTACCCTTACTCCGACATGCACTTAACGAAGAAAACACGGAAGTAATCTATTATTTTTTTCAATAAGTATGAATTTAGTCAACTAAGTCAAAAATTGTAAATAATGTTTTTTTTTCTTACAACCTGTATGTTTTTATTATTTATCAATTGCAGTGATGATGATGAATATATATATATATATATATATATATATATATATTATTATATTGGATGATATAATATATTTTTATTAATAGGTACTACTGAATTTTAAAGTCTGAGATGATTTCTGGGAACCTCAGAAATTCAAAAGTGACCACTGACTATGATGTAATGCAATATAGTACGGCTGAGAAGCTTTATGCGCAGTGTTGTTTGTTCTTAGATCATAATAAGTTCCTAGTTTTTGCAAGTAAATTTATGAGAATAAAATGAAATATCATATATCATACGAGTTCTGAATACTAAGTCAATATCACATATTTTCCGCCCAAAATCAACCGTTTTATATTTTGATATTTATTTATTGTCATAAATAAACGAGGAAATCGTTTCAATATTGAATTAAATATAAAATATATATGTTAGTGAATATATATTAAAGTTCTACCTATATCAACAGTACTAGAGATTTAATTAACTAAATTTCAATAGAACAATACCTTTATTATTACAAATACTGAAATACAATTATACTTCCATATATATGGTCCGTTAAAGCGGAATATAGAAATTGGACGGGTGACGTTTCGATTAAAAAGCTGAACAAGTCGTTGTAATCGAACGATACCAATATTATTATTTGACGTTTACCAATTTGAGCATACATTGTGACCGTCAGAGTCGTGGTAACCGCAAGTCCCTATAACATACCTATATAATACCTACAACATATTATTATTTTCATCTTACTGGATTCGACAAAACTGCTACATACGAATCAATGAATAAATAATAAATAGTAGTTGTGAATAATAATATTATTAATACATTTTATTGATTCACATTATTAATTTCAGTTTTTTTTTTCAAAACGAGATAGAAGTGGTACATATATAATATTATTAGTACACGCGTTATCCCAGATCAGTGTCATTTATACATTTCTATCATTGTTGCCTACGTTGACAGTTTTCTGGGTAACATCAAAATGTATAGGTAATATTATTGTAATACCCCCAAGGTTGAAGATAAATGCCATAAAAAAACAAACAATATCAGTGGTTTGGAAACGGCAAAATTGAAAATAGGTTTTTGCGCCCGATTAACCGATATATACGAATGTATAATATATATCGCACTATACCCGAGTGTACTGGAAAAAGAGGAAAATCGGTCACGTACACATATGCACATGTTATTATTATCGTGTAAACCCGTACGTATGCCGCAACCGAAGGTCATCGTACGCTCGAGGGTGGTGTGGGAGATGAGTCTTGACGGGTGGAAAAAATTTGCCTCGCTGACCAGTGCGCAGGACATAATTATGACAGGAAAGAGGTCATCTGCACCGACCCCAGAGTATTGCATAGGCTGCAGGCTGCATGAAGCTGGTCTGTTATACATGTACTATATTTTACACGCCCTTTTCAACCCTATATTATATTACTGTAATTGATATGGGAATTTAAATGCTTTTAAAATATAAAAATAAGAAAACCGCCCTTAAAAAGTGATTTATAATTCACCACTAAAAGTCTAAAACACGAGAAAAATTCCCGAATAAGTTTTAATTTTTATTTAAGAAAATAAATTGTTTAAGTATTGTTTATTATTATAAAAATTAACAAAATAATTTATTGTTGGCAACCAAATTATTAAATATCGCTTATTATGCATATTGCATATATAAATCTTCGTTATTCTAAATTTTGAAACTCGATTTAAGCCCAAAAAATATTTACCGTGTATTAAATATTAATTCTAAACACTTATTTGTTGATTATGGCATTAAGTTGTTATTATTTTATAATTACGTTGAATAATAATTCTCAATTATTCGGTTGTTTTATTTTGTCATTTTCAACTTGAACCAACTAAAAATCAATACCTGAAGTTGACTGTTTTATAAAACATATATGTATGTTTATTCGATTCCAATTTATTAATAAGATATTTTTATAGGTATACTGCTTAATTCATATATTTTTATAAAAAAATGTAGTCTGTGCGTGTTAATATAACATTATATAGTATAGTAGGTTTATAGTATACCTTTCATTTAGAAATGACGTGAAAAACGGATTCGAAATGGATTTCAACTTTTATAGGCTTTATTTGTGTTATGGATCTTATTATATAAAAAAAAGTATTGCACAAATATTATAGAATTTAAACAAACGATTAAGGGTTGTATTTTTAATAGAAATTCGTATCATAATTTTCATATAGGCAATAAATACGTACGATACCTACTTGCCACTGCAACAAACGACAATAGTAATTTGCGGAAACCGTTTGTGCGTGAGTATAATATTATACATACTCAGTAGGCATGTACAGCATATACACTATAATACGATGAACGAATTTATTAATATTAGTATTATGTGAGCACACCGATAGGCGAATATATATATTATATGTTACACGACCGTGCAATCACCTATATTACCGTATACCCACGTCGCAGCATCCTTCCAGTCTGTCGACTTCGTTAAAATCTCCGATGTATTTCGGTCACGTAGTTAAATTTGTTCGGCTGACTGAAAAAAAAACGCGGTGGCATATTATAACTCCCTAGTGCGGTGATTATGGATAAAATAAAAAATAAAATCAGAAGAAAAAAATAAATCTTGATAAATATAATGCGACGGCGCGGCGACAGCGATTGAAATATCTTCAAAAAGTAGAAACGCAAGCGTGTCGATGACCTTTTGAATTAAGCACTTATGCGTCATATACGTCGAAAGTGCCAAACAACGACTAAACGGATACACTTTAGAAAAAATATGTTGTATCGTTATGGGCACAAATTTAAAATTATCAGATGCTAGGTTTTTGTTCAAAAATTATTAGTATCCGAAGTATTTTTTTTAAAAATCGTACTTTTTTATAATGCCTTGCACTCAGATACATATGCTTACTAGGTTAGGTTATATGTCAATTACAGACTTTTCAATTGATCACCACACTTATTTACTGTCGTGTGAACTGCGAGTTAAATGTACATAACGGTGTAAACTGTAAATACTATAAAATTTACCTATACTTATTTTATATTATTATATACCCACATTATACTATTATAGTATTATGCATATTATGATATGGTATTTTCAAATATTATTTTTATTTTTAAAAATTGAATCAATAAAGCTTACAATTAATTAAGCATAATGTATTAGGTACATATTCAATATTTCAATATCAACAAGTAAAGTTTAAAAACATGCTCATTGAATTGTAGAATAATATAATAATAATAGTAATATCCTACAATTCTACAAAATGAGGTCTCTTGATATTGATGTCACACGGGAACTGATGTTTAAAATGTTTATTGCATCAAATAGATTTTCTTTCTGAGAATGATATGCATATCGATGAATACGATGAACAATGTATAATGATATTATTATATACCTTCTATATGCCGCCTATATAGTAAACAAATATTAAAATATTTTAAACTCAAAAGTCAAAAAGAAAATTTTTATTTCATTTTTAATTTATTGTTACAATTAGACTCATCAATTAAATAGTCTTGACATTAATTTGGAAAATATAAATGATAAATCCTATATGATGAAATAATTTTAAAATAGAGAGTATAATGTTTTTTGTAAGGAGGAGATATTGTTTTGAATACCTGCTTAAGGGGACGTAATAGTGCTTATTAATTTTTATTATTAAAATATGCAATTTTTTGTTTGATATAATTAATAAAATATATTGTTTTAATATAGAATATTTATCTATATTTATTTTTATATAATGAAGTCTAATATTTCATTTTAGAAACATAAGTTACAAATTAAATTAAATATTTTTATGTTTAAATATTAACTATCTTATAGTAATGTGTTTAAGTATCTTAATAAATATTTTATAAATATGTTATATAATATACATTTTCTACAAGAAAATGTTCTGCAGCATAATAATTTAATAAAAAATCTGGAGATCGCAGTTTTTTTATTAATAAAGAGAATGATTTTTTTTTAACAATAAAAATTCATTATTTTAAAAATAAGTGATATTAAGTATATGGGTTACTTACTATTCAAAAAATAACTGTTGATAATGGTTGTAACTATATACTTACATAATTGTAAAAAGCAAGATTTAATTTATAATATTTTCAGATAATGTTCGTCTTAAGTTTTCTAAAAGAGAACGTTTTTGGAAATAATGAGTATTTACTATCAATCAAACCACAGTATACATAACAAACATAAGCCAGATGAGAATGTAATAAAATCAGAAAATATTAAGAAATAATGAGTGTTAAAATAACCCAGTGAGGGTATACATTTAATATTATATATTTCATGAAATATGTGGTATTTAAAATGATATTCTTCTTAGAACTATCATGAATCAGTTTTCAAAATAAACTAATTGAAACTTTTAAAATAAAATGAATAAAATGTATTCAATTAAAATTACCAACAAAGTATAATAAAAATATCTATTATAATCTAACCATTTAAAATCAAAAGAATATTATATTGTATATTTTTATACACTTTAGAAACATAATCAAATATTATAATACATAAGCAAAACAGATTGGAGTAATAAAGTTCTGAAAAAAAAAATATTACTATACAGTATCATTTAAATTAATATTTGTACATAATACTAAACCACGAATATTGTATGTATATATGAAATTCAATTATGTTCTGAACGATACCTAATATGATACGTGCATTATACAATAAAATTAATTTTATACGTTTTCGACGGAAGCTTGTAGTTAAAACAATATGTTATTCAGAATATTTAATTTAATTTCACAATTTAAATTCAACTATCAAATTACATTGACAAATTTACATGTAAGTAAACTACAGAGAAAATGAAACCTTAAATTTCATTTCAGACATACGAATATTTGTACATTATTTTGGATGATAAATCAGTGGTTTTTTACACAAACAATCATCTATAATATGTATGTTATATGTACAATTTACTGTCAGTTGCACGGAGCTCATATTATACAGGTACCTATTTTAAATATAATGTAAAACAAAATTAAAAGTAAACATCTAAAAAGTCTTTTGCAAAACTGTTTATTACAACAAAAAAATAGTTAATTACACCTCTGAAATTGTTTCCTCCTAAATAATTTTCTAATTAAAATTTTAGTTAGAATCAATAATTTAACACTAAAATATGTATCTATATACCAACTATAACATGAAAGATTATTTAATCGTGTGTATTATTATTATTACACAATAATGCACTTATGATATCATATATTGTATATTCACAATTTTAATTTATTTATTGACAAGTTGGCTTTATATTATAATAAATGTAATTTTAACGTTGAATAGATATCATAATTTACATATAATAATTAAATTAAATATAAGAATGTAGTTTATAATTTATATTAAATTATTATTAATTTATATTATACTCGTATTATATTAATATTGTAAGAAATTGAATTTTATTACTTACCGGCCTCTTTGTGGCCCAGTTCCATAGTCATAAGAAGAACTAGAAACTATGTCTGAATCTAGTATTTTGCCAGACTCCATCCCCAGTGAATTATTGCATTCGTCTGAAATTAAAATGAATAGTTATTAGTTATTAAATTTAAGTATAGAATATAATTATTGTTAACATAATTGTACAATATTAATAAAAACAAATAAAAAAATGTATAGAAATCAATTATTTTGAATTCCTCTCACTTTGTTCAACTCGGCACAAACTTGCAATAAGTTAAAGTATTCAATTTAAGATCAGTTAAAACTTTAGATACCCACGTGTAAAACTCTATGTATAGTCAGAATGTAAAAATATTTGCAAGAACAAATATTTTAAAATCGTTAAACATATCTGATTCATAATAAATTACCAACTGAGATAAACACAATATAGAATAAATATAATGAATGGATTTTATAATACTATCATTGTATTTTTTCTGAAGGACACACTAATTGCTTTTATAATATAAGAATTGATGACCACACATTTGAATTTTTATAGAGACAATTTGAAAGATATTTTCTATTTTTTTTATTTGAAATGCATACAAAAACAAATATATTTTAAACTATGTTTGATTATTGTATTACCATTACATAGATATGTTTATTCGAATAAATTATTTAAGAATTATTGTTTTTATATGCCTGCTAGAACATAAACGCAACATCGTCATCATCAGGATTAACATTTGTATAAAATAGTGCTTTTTTCGTGCTTTGGTGGTTTGATAAAAAATCGATGTTTAAATTAAAACATATTTTAACTCAATTAAAAATAAAATGATAATACCTTCCAGGATTACATAATTCAGATATGTTATCTTAATACGTTAATTGTTTGATATACAACAAAATATATCAGATACGTTTGCAAATTATACACGAATAACGGTTCTGTAGCTAACTATAACTGATGCATTTCAACATATGCCGTATGAAGACGCACTCGATATACGCACTGGTGCCAAGAATATCAAAACATGACTATAGTTGTTGTTTACATATTATACAGGAATCTTATTCCTTAAAGCTCGTATCAATCTATCCTGTTCATAAATACTGTTAACCAAAGAAAAAAACAATTTATAACTTCTACACCGGTAATTGCAATTAATAAATATAAATAGCTAAAATAAATCGTTTAAAAATACTATGAGCTAATGATCTTTAAAATGTGTTTTCTACCATGTTTTCTTATCTACGAGGACGTGAAATTAATTTTTATTTAACTATCTCCGGATGTCTATTAGAAGTAGGTATTAATAAATTAGTCACTATGCAAACTTAAACAAAATTTAAAACGTTCATGATAAGTATATCATGGTTCTAATAAGAGTGCCCGTAACTCCAGAAAAACGACTGTGTAACTATGAGGTAAGGTAATTAACTTAAAAGACTTTATCACGTACATGTGTTGTATTCAACTTACAACTTAGTAAATTTCAATTTTGTGAAACCAATTAATTTGTGTTGTTAGCTCTAATATTCAAGTAAAATGTAAATGCAAGTATGTAACTAAACTTAAAATTAAGAACAATTATCTGTGTTTGTACGTTGGTTTTGTACGACTGATTATTTTTAAGTGATTTATGACTTATGAGCATTTTAAATATTACAATTATATTTAAAAATAATCATAATTCTCTTTAAATGAAAATATCGTATAAAACCAAAACAATGTCCTCAATTTCAAGTTTGATGATAGGACAATTCACTCGAATAAAAAAGCTAAGAACACGAAATTGGTTTTGCCGAACCTAAGTTAGCTATGGTGTATTGATTATAATATGCAATACATTCTATTTAAATCAAAATTTATGAGAACGGAAGCGTGCAGAATTATAAACCACGCTTTGTGTGTGTGTGTGTAAGAACTTTAATAAATACATTGCTTACACTAATTATAATATATTCCAAGCTGCTCAATCAGTTTTCGAAATTGCTTGGCTAATACTGACGAGTTACGCAAGTGAACGATTGTACCTATATATTTATATATGTATAATATTGTGTGTTATATGCACTATAACATATATAAGATGTACGTGTATAACTCTATTATATCTATTAAAATTGGGAACGATGATATTTTTGGTATCTGTTACTGTTACGTAGATATTTTTTATAAAAATATAGTTACAATTACTTCACATAAATAAATACAATAAGATTATTAAGAATCTTTTATTATAGCTAAATAATTATAACAATATAGCCCTTCTGGCCCATCAGTACAATAAAATAGTACCGGTGATAAAATATATAAAATCAGTAACTCAGCCTACTCCCAAATAAAGTCAGCGCGACGTATTCTGGACAGAGAGAATTGCCACCCAAATTCTGAATAAACTTTTCGCAAAACACGGACACAAAAAATTCAAATATAAATATACACTTGTATATACAAACATAATAATGGATTGTTTGACTATTTCATACAAACTAATGATATAATAATAAACTTTGGCTATTTGAGTCGTGGGAGTTATGACCCGAGCTCGGAGCTACTATTAAATATATATAAACGAATAAAAAACGTCGTTATTAGCGTCGCTACGTTACACACAAGTATTTATTGTATTTGTTATTTATTGCATAAACTATACAGAACTATTACAGTCGCATTCGCGATCAAACGATGGTGCTAGGTAATTGATAACGACGATATACAGATGGTGGCTGGGTGTGTTGGTATACCGGTCGGAGGTGGTCTAGACTGCTTGATCATCGTCCGTGCGATAGACGAGCTGAGCTACAACTTCGGCGTAGAGGACGATATTATAATACAAATCGCACATTCGTACACTGACAATAATTATAATGATTATACGTATATTGTAAATACGATATTCATATGGTGATTTTTATTTATGAATCGTTTTTATCCACATATTTATTAAATATATTTTATTTATTATTTTTATTAAAGTAAACTGTTAAAACTAAAAATGATAAGTAGCTTTTTTAAGTTTGGCCATTCAAATTAGCATTTAAATAATAGGCGTTTACGAAACTAAAGCAAAACGAACATTTACGATATTTAAATATGAGTAGCTTTACGTATTCAACACCTGTTGTGGACAGAAAATAGAGTCACGTTTGATAAGCGTTGTATGTATGTTTTCATCAGATCGCGTTTGATACGCGTCCATGTGAAGCGGGCGACGGGCCTAATATACGAGCGTCACGTGCAAAATAATGACAAAACCGTATTAATGATTAATGGTGATGATGTACATCATAACTTGCAATTATTTGAATAAGATACAGTGATAACAAAATTAATATTCTCTACTTACGTTTATTTTCAGAAACAGTGTAATGTTTTTTTTTTTTTTTTTTTTTGAAGACGCACTAATTATTTAAAAATAATCATAAATTAATCTTAATGTGAAATAATTCAAAATTAACATAATTTTATTTATCTATATAAGTTTATTTCGTCTCGGATACTATCCAAACCATTTATAATTTATCTAGGTAAATTATATAAAAATAACAAAATAGTTTTTATCAAGATAAATGTATGCGAGTACTGATTACCATTACATTTTCACCAATACATTAAATAAATTGTTACTCATAAATTTTGTAAACACTAATTATTAACAATTTATGGTTTTTATAAAATGTAGTATGCAAATTCCTTTTTTTCATAATAATAAACAACGAATTATAATAAATATTATGTGAATACTATTGTATCAGGTTCGTTATTAAGAAATAGTAATCTACAATATATTGTTAAAACATTTTTCAATCATAGGAAATCCAGTACATAACACGCATAATTTAACATAATTTAAAACGTAAATACAATTGCGTGGAAAAATGCGGCCCACAAAAATATAAATATAATTTAAAATTTTACCTTTCAACGGTACGTTTAAAAATCAAGACTATTATTTACAGTAATATTTGAATTCTGGAAAAAAACAAAAATTTGTCAATTGTTATGTAACAATATCTAGGAAAAGAGGCGTAATGATTGCGTATGAAATGCAGAAACATTTCAGACAGAAAATACCTCACCCTTGTATCACTTAAATATTTAGGCCACTGTATGCGTAAGTAATATGCAATAACAATGCAAAATGTTTTATTATTGTCTACTTAAAATATATTATAATAAAAAGAATATAAACATACATAAATAATTATAAAATATTAACCTTAACTCCTACTTTATAAAATACTTGAGCGTACATTTAATTGTTTCTAAAGTGCGTACAATTAGGTTCTTTATTCAAGAACTGTGATGGTTAGTGCATTACGTCTTTTCGCTAAATTGCACTCTCGACCGCCTCTTTTGCGTTCTTTATATTTTAGACGTAGTTAAGTATAGACGTATAGTATTAGAATATGCATGGCACATACGTCATACTTCTATAAAGGTATATATATGTATATACCGCCGAAATCCAGACATTGGAAAGTTCATTTAGAATATAAATTATAGCCTATAAAGTATAGCATTGAACTAAATTTATGAAATCGTTAATTTTCTATAAATGAACTTGTTTTGTATTTATGTTCTTTAGTACATTATAAAGTAATGTTCACTTTTTTAGGTATATTTAATATTTAAACTTTCATTTATCGACACCTACAACGGAAATCGGTATTGCCATCGAAAACAATTGGTTCTCAGTTCATCAAGTTACAAATGTTTTTCAAGTAACAAACAACAAAGTCTCACTGACCTAGAACAATAGAATTAGTAGAAATAAATAAGAATAAAATTCGCATAACGTACATACTATGTACGATTTAAATTTATAATACTTTAATTGTTGACACCCAGTAAATGTGTCAAAAAAATTATTTTTTTGCTACCTACAAATTGCTCGAATTTTATGTCAATTTTTCTAATCTCATATTCCTGTTGGAACATAATATGAAAACTAAAGCGAAATTCACTTCCAGAGCAAAATTTAAATTATGAAAAATAAAAACCATAGTAAAAATTCAAAATAAAATAATTCAAACAAAATATGAATGTAATTCAATTTTGCTGGTGCATTTTGAACTTTTAATGAATGGATAATGGGTTGATTCCAAGGTGTACCAAAATGTTTGTACTGAAAATAATCACGCCAACATCCATCATATATCTACTATTGGCATAATTTATGACACATTTATTTTGTGTGAGTTACTAATATTATTAATTGTTAAAATTTAACTACGGTATCGGAAGACAGACGGACGAGCTGAATGCATCCCAAATGACACTACATGCGTCTCTGCCGGCCACACTGTTCTATAAAAAAAAAAATGTTTATAATATTAATATAAATGCCAGATTTTTTTTTTTTTGTTTTTAACCGACCAGATAAATCCAGACACAAATATATTCCTGGTATTTTATTAAATAATCGATTTATAATGCATACGCTAACGATAACTCGTATTTTATTTACTCTAACCATTGTGCACACATATACGTACACAACCGCGTGTAGATATATATGCATACAATATGTTCGTATACTTGTGAAAGTGTATGTGTGTGTGTGTGTGTTGTAGTACTACGAGTATGTATAGTGGTCATTTGGTATAATCACTTGTTGACCCTTATAATACGTTCGTGTGGTCTTAACCATGTATCCTTTCCGGGTGGTTCTTCAAAAACCCTCCGAACGGGTGAGGTTGGAAAGCGATGAGGCCCTGGGTCGTGCGATTTATCCCAAGAATATAATATGCATATATACGATAATTAATGGGTGGCGGTTGGTAGTAGAAAATTAATAAATTAGCCGGACAACGATTACAGAGGCCGCGCGAAGCTCCGATACGGATTGGTGGGCAGACGATTAGTGATGGTCCGCGGGTATGTACAGAAGTAGCTGTATATATATAAGGGGTAACATTTGAGGGTGGACGAGAGAGGGATGACGAAACGGACTCTAAAACCGAAGAGGAGAAGTGGAACGATGGCAACAGCAGCAGCAGGAGCAGCAGGCGTCCGACTATACATACACGCGCGGTGTCTGCAATGCAGTGCGCGCGCGCCTTCTCCTTTTGTATTGGCCCGTTGATTTATAGCGTTCATCCATCATGTTGCCGATGCAGTGGCGGCGGCAAACAGTTTTTGAATCTAAAAACCGTCTCGCTCGTCGTTGTCGTCGTCGCCGTCCCACCCCTTCACCCCTCTCACGATCATAGCTATCCGACGGTCGGGCATCGTCTGCGTGCGCAAGCGACTTATTGCAACCAGGATGAAAATAATTTTTTTTTAAGTTATCCCGTCACACAAACTTGCCGGCGACGTTAATTAATTTTATTTTTAAACCAACTCTCGGACGGTTAATCTCGATATTATTATTATCGCATCCGCACGATGAGGGTCGCGCTTCCGCTAAAGTATATTATAGTAGAGTATTATAATCGTCCTTCGTCATTATTTTATAATCCGAGGATGGGGCAATTAGTTACCTATACAATTTACATATAATATATATATATATATATATATATACCCTTTAGTTAATATAATGATAAACTTTCGTCCATTCTAATAATTACTTGCGCCGATATGAATTAGTCTTAAATTTGAAATCATACGGGTGCTAAAGTATACAGATAATAACTATAAACAAGTTGTATGATTTTATTACTTACAAAAAAATATATATCTTATAAATTACAGAAAAACAACAACTGTTGGACGTTAAGAACAATTTTGCAAAATGTATTCTGATGAAATTCTCGTATGTCTTTCCATCCGATGGTAGATGTGTTATGTTTTTCAATTATTTATCGGAAATACGAATTTATGTGTCACGAATAAATATGTTTATTTATGGAGTTCTTACACTTATACTTCTTTAGTTATATACTCATATATACAATTATTACATTCTATGCAATGATAAATTGATATGTATATTGCAAAACCTAATTGTTCGACGAATATAAAATATAGTTTTTTAAATTTTTAATACGTGCATTATTATAAATAAATATCTATCTTAAAAATAATAATCTTAATTATTTATATTAATTTCTGTATTCCAAGACATTAAAAATATGTACTTACAAACTACATATCATATATAATTACATAAAATTGGAACGGTCAACATGTTACTTTTAACGAGTGTACGTATGTCTATAGGATTTTATTCTTTCATTTGTAACATAAATGCTATTTTTATGTCTAACTATTGGTACCTACCTTAAAAGTTTAGTACTTTGCAGCGCGAAATATAACATTATTTGAACAGCTATACAATTTTATTACTCGTTTTATGCGACAAACATTTTGTGAATTTATGGATTATAAAAAAACATAAAAAGGGAAAAACGGTCGGTTTTTACTGTCCATTCCGTGTGCTTGTAGTAATATATTACATCATCCAGACTTTAGAGAAACAAACACGTGGTAACTATCCAAAAAAAAGATATCGGTAACGAAAGACTGCTTATTATAGTTATTATTAAATGTATTAGCACCACTTTTTCTTTCTACATATAAACCCGTCCATTTAATATGTGGATATAATATGTGTTTATCTCTTTCCCCCTCCCCCCCTCACACCAACAGTCTGTTATAGTTTAAAAATTACATAACTATTTAAATATTTAGCAAGAACTAATTAGTAGTAATTATTAAAACGGACGATTGACTATTTCGGACTATTGTTATGCAACACAAAAACAAACATTTTATAACTGTTTGATTTGGGTTAAACGAAAATACGTTAATACTTAATTAAGTATAATTAATGTGCAATTCTAGTGGTAAATTTTGAAAACCTTATTTAAAAACAGTTATGCTTTACAATCGTGGTAAGTCGGTAAGTTAAATAGTCAAATCACACTTTGCATTTACAATTGCGTTAGCACGTCCGCGAGTGGTTGTTTTATTCTTATATACCATATAGGAAAAATCGCCATCACACGACACGGACGTCCGTACCAGCCCACACGTAATGTGTATACTTAATAAAGCAACTTACGACACGTGGAGTATTCCACGTATTATAATTTGCGAGGATTAGACACTCGCCTCCCCCGGAGTAGCATAACCGTCACCGTCCACCCACAAGGATTTGAATTTATCGGGTTAACGAAAATAAAATATTGCTATATAATTAACACGAACAAAATAATAGACTCCGATTTCAACACGAGACTATGTAAATCGACTTATATATTATTATTATTATTATTATTATAGTATGATATAGGTACTGCACGCACAGCACCGCAAGGTGCAAGTATAATACTGCGTATATTATATTATATACACCTAATATATTATGTACTCTACAGCTGCAACAGACTCGGTACGCCCTGAATAATTGGATAGGTATGTGTGTGCTCATATAAAACACACACACAAACACACACACATGATAATATTTACAATATTATTATTCGTAAAATAGGTACGGTATAAATTTATCGTGAAATACGCGTATAGTATATACCGTTCTCATATATATATATATATATATATATATATATATATATATATAAGTATTGTTATTATTATAATATATACGCGGAATGTTATTATTACGTCGACGATGGCGAGGAACAGACGCGGAAAAACACCAATACCCAATCCCTACAGGGAATATAACGAGACAACATATTTACGTCGTATATATAAAGGGCCCAATAAACACTAATATGAAAAAAGATACTAGACCACCGCCACTGCCACCAACAATATCCCTTGACGTTTTTAATGCCGAAAGCCGCCATAAAAGTTGATGATCGTTGTGTTCGCTTCGCCCTTACTATACATGTATATATATATATATATATATATATATATATATATACGTAGGTATATATTAACACGTGTACGATTGAACATATTTCAAAATATTTCTAAACGAGTATTTCCGTAAAAATTATTGTGAGAATGTAAACGCAAATACAACTTGCAGTAGGGCAACTATTTTTTTCTTTTTAATTAAAAACGCCGGGCATTTAATGAGGGTCAAAATATATAGGTACTTTAATACAATTCTTAGCTGTACCAATGTCATGAAAAAGCAATTTAGAAGTCTTACTAATTTCTGCGTTGACTTTAAATGACTTTTTAGACAGTTGGATTAAATTCTTGAGCTTACAAAAAAATAATTTTAAATAATACATCTGTTAAAAATGTATCAATTTTAAGAAATTTTCTATCACTGATAGTAGTTTTTCTTTAAAACGGCTAAGAAAATAAAAAAAAAAAAATAATTTACACAAATATATAACATTATATACACAATGCACTTACATTTTTGGTAAAATTATTATAACATACACTTTAGAATCAATATGAGCATTACAAAATAAACTCAACAAAAATAACATGAAAAATGTAATTTTTAAAAACACCAAAACACTTATAACTTTGAGTTCGTACTTAGTATATTTATGACAAGATGTGACTCAGTAGCGGTCAAATAATTTTGTCATAGGAGGAATGAGGCTAATTTTTTGAAAATGATCTTTTATCATTAAAAGGTTCGATTAGGGTTCAGATTTAAAAACAGAAGTTTTTATATCTACAAAATACTTCTTAAATAGTACAAAAAATCTTAAGAATTTAAAAATTCTAAAAATCAAAATTTTAATAAATTCATTATAAAAGAAAACAAAGGAGAGCATGTTTGGTGAATCACTCTATACCTTTAGCTATATATTACATGCATTATTATAAGTCTATAAATATTTTTTAAAAAAGTTATGGAGGGGATATGTTCCCCTACACACTCCTCGTGTAACTGCCATTAAGACGTGTTACGCATGTATGTTTATATTCTGTTACAAAATAATTAAATTAAAAACATTTTGATATTAAAAATCGTTGATAACAATAATAAAGGTACCTAGCAAATGCATTTTGTATAACATTGACGCAGTTAATTAAACAATTTATGGTTGTAGGAGCTAGGAAGTCATAAATAGTTGACTATCAAGTCAACCTCCAAACACCTCCGACGATATATAAAAGAACACTATGAAGCATATTTTTTCATTTTTCAATCTGTGATACTGCCAGGTAAAATATTTGACACGATAATTTAACTATGAATGACAGAAAATAATAAAATTCTCTCCCGATAAAATCATACAACATCGTATTTGGAGGTATAAATAGATAGGTACGTTAAATTTTGTTCAAGCACTTTTATATCATAAATATTTTGATACCGATATTTCAGCATTTGTATATTATGTATATCACTCGATTTCCGTCCACATTTTGCAAGTGCAGATTAGGTATTATTCGTAAGGTGAATATACTTAAACTAACATTTGATTTTTTTTTTTTTTTTGTCGTCAACTGGAAACTTTTCAAACCCTAAATGCATAACAAGGTATTCCATTACGGTGTATACTCTCATTATTTTAAAAAATTTTAACTTTTTTGAAAATATTATTTTTTATGACTTTGATGTCATTGAAAAACAACATTTTTTTAAATAAGTTATATTTTTGTAGAAGTAGACCAACATTTGCGGGGTATACTGTTCTACTTCACTCCGCTCATCAAAACTTAAAATATTTATAAATTAAAATTAATATTAACTACTTGTTCGAAATTCGATTTAAAGCTATCAAGTACTCTGAAAAACATTCTGTTTTAGAGTATGAAATTAAAAATTTATGTTATCATTCAAAATAGTAAAAAAAAAAATGTAAAAGTAATAATGATTTAAAATATATTTTTTCTAAAATTTTGTTTAGCAATTATATTAAATAGTGTAAACAAAATATTTTCAAACAACTTTAAGTTTTTTGAAAACATGAGTTTATTTATTATAGATTATACTATAATAGATCGCCTAGTATTTATATAATATTTAATGTGATACTAGGTGTAAGTAATACAATTTTACTCGTTGTCATAATTATGATTATTGTTGAATGAGATACTCAGATGTCAAAAAGAAAATTAATCTTGATAAAATCAGTCAATGGCGTATTTGGAAGTATAAACAGGTACGTGCAAACACGATATGTTTGTATATAATATAGGCTTCGATATATTTGTATACGTTATTCGAATGCCGTTCACATTCTGCAAGTGATTCAATATTATTTGCCGTAATGCGAGTACACTAACGTTAGATTTTCTATAGCAAGCCAACTGGAAACTTTTCAAGCATAAACTGTATACTGAAATAAAGAATGTAACTTTTGGAATATTTTCATAAAGTTTGAATTGCTCTTAGCGGTCGGATAGACAGGTTTATAATGTTAAGTTCACGCTAAAATACAAAACAATTACAAAATAAATATACAACTTAAAAAAACGCTGAAACCTTGACGATTTAATTTATAAATAGAAAATTGAAACAATTTTGAAAAAAAAACACTCATTTTCTTTTATTTTAAACATCAATATTCCGGTTTTAAGAATGTCCCGATCATATTTTATTGGATAATAATTATCTATACCAAACCTAAATTTAATTACAATTTAAATAAAACTCGATTAGTACAATTATTTAATTTATGCGAGAATCAATCACTCCAGTTATCTGATTATCGCTGATTAACTATTAAACATGTTATTAGTTACCTAGGTACCCATTAATAATATTTAATAAGCTTAATTTATTACCTAGAACTTACACAGTTGAATATAATTACATTACTTACTTACCAAATTATCAATATTTCATTTTATTTATCTGCATTGTTTTATTATGCACGTATCGATGTTAATAATATTATTGTGAGAGTGATACAGTATAGTTTATATATAACACAGAATTGTAAAATTGTAAATCATATAATTGTTTATAAAATAACTTGATGATTTTAAATATTTGCGTGACAAATACTAAAATACATATTTGCTTCCTAAAATAATAAATGTAATTATTATTAATGAACCTTATTTCTTATACATTATTTATACATATTGTTCATTGATATTGATTACAACCGACTGTAGTAAAAGTTGTTATTAAATATAAAGTTACTGATATTCTCTTTGATTAACTAACTAATTTTGTTGTTGGAATAAGTTCTTATTACCGTCAGAATTTCATTACTTGTACGTAATTAATAATGTAATGAAATCATATAAAATTGTTCGACCTAAGTTATTTATCTGTAGAATACAACCCATCGATGATATAAAATTCGAACGTCCAAGATCAAAAACTAATATATATTTACCAAGTTGTTTATTAATGTTTACTCTGTGTAAACTAAGTGACCACAATTACACTGACATTTCAATTGAAAGTTAAAGTAAACAAAAGTGCGAATCTTTAATCAAATGTTTATGGCAAACACCGTAAAAGAAAAATATATCGGTACCTATCTAATATTCGTTTTTTTTTTTTTTGTAAAGTGTTTAAAACAATTTATCAATTAAATCGATATTATAATATTAATAATTGCGATATAGATTAATACATAGGTATACGTTAAAATTTGGATTTCAACTTCTCCTAAAAAAAAAAATGTTTGATGGAAAACAACAATAGTAACTTTTAATTTATTTAATCTGTGTAGTACTTATTATATATTTTTATCTAAGTTAATAAAATATTCAAACTAGAAACACGTTATTTTAAGTTACAATAAATGTTAAAAGTTAAAAAATGCATTTCTTTTAATAAATGGAAACTATACTTTATAAAAAATATTGAATAATTTATAAGAAATTAAATTTATAATGAACATATAATTTATAAATATAAAAATGCATAAACCTTAACAATGCACCTTTTAGTTAGGTACGCATGTTTGTTGTCAACATTTAATTATAATGTTCCAATAATATCTAAAAAAAAAAAAATAAAAGTAATTATCTACTATAACAATAAAATAATTAGTAAATATTTAAATTCTTTATTTTGACAACGCAGTGCATTATTCCTCATAAAGCATTATGATTAAGATATTATGTAATAAGCAATAATCTTATAATAGTGTCTGTTGTAAAACTATAAACACGTTTTTTAAACTTAAAACTATTCACTATTCGGTTATACAGATCCATCTATATAGTTTCGTCTAGCTACGTGTCGAAAAACCCAAAAATACCATTATACCGAATCTTATCGAATTCGCGTCAATGTGTCAATATTAGGATTATCAATCAACAGGAGAAACCACTCACAAAGAATAGTTACCCCTCCTTTACATTGACAACGAGCTATAAATCAGAGCCAACAGCTACTTAAGGAAAAATATAGTGTAACGAGTCAATCATCTCTAAAACTTTTTTTAAAACTCATCACTCTAATAATATTATCACACTCACAATGGCCATTGGACATTTATACATCAAGCAAGCAAATTATTTCTCATACACTTTTTCCAAAATCAACAAAAGGCACAATGTGGCATTGAAAATTCTTGAAACATAACGAACATATTATATAATATCGAGTTTTGTTTTTGTTTTATTCGCATATCAGCGTTAAGTTAACAAAAAGGTTTTTGGATAATGGAAAATTGATAATATTGATTATTATATTATTAATGTTATTATTTTATAAATATAACCAAAACAAGCATTGTTAAAAGGTAAAAATATAATAAGTTTAAATAAACACGGCTGTTTATTAACAATGTATTGAACATAAACATTTTTCTAACTAGAGACTAAAGATATGTCACCTCTCAATAATTTAAATACATGATATGTGTGTATATTTTAAATAAATTATGTTTTTGAAAATTTAATTTGTCGGAATTTTATAAGTGATCTTGGATTCACAAAGTACCTACAATATCTATAATCTTTATTTTTAAAATTAACACAAAATATTGTTTAATATCTAAGTAATAAATTCTAATATACTTACAAATAATAACCTAGATGTATTTGTATAACTATTTATTATACATATGTATGTAGTTACTACTAAAAATTAAAAGGCGAACAATCATATGATCGCATTAATAATGATGGTGGAATATAATTTATTTAAGATCGAGTGTAAGAAAATAATAATACCAACAGGTAAGAATAAAAATAAGAAAAAGATTAACTACAAATGGTGAATGAATTTTTTGTCCTCTGTCAGTTGCTTTGATACACATAGGTATAGATTATATTTAGTGCAATATAGTGTAATATGTAACATCCCTTTTCTAAAATAAGTATATCATACGTTTAAAATATATACCTATACTGTATTATGCATGTATATTATTCACAGGAAAATATAATACTAGCAAGGTTTGTAGGTATTTGTCGTACATGGTACATTGTTAAACCGCTTTTCATCGCATCACTGCGCTGAGTGGATGGCGTTATCAATTTCCGCTTTGCATAAAAAAAAAATATAATAATAAAAATATATACTTGCATATGAATGTGAACACAATATGTAAAAATGCAATATTTAATAATAATTCGTTTGGGGAGAACAGTACTTATATAATATAAAATATACATGACGCATCATGAAAAGATGAGTTTTTCACAACTTTCATAATCTGTCGAAGTTCACATTTTTTTTCTTATAAAATTTCCTTTGCGTATTATGATATGTAATAATAAAATGATAACTTCAAGAGCGTGGTATAAACATTAGTATGGGTATAGTAAGCGTATTTAATTGTAAGTAATATGTCTACCTATATGTAGATACATAATACTTATAAAGTAACATAATTCGGTAGAACTATTTTATGACTACAATAACAATGCAATAGCAGCAGTTGTGACTGCAAGAAACTCGATTAAAATTGAATCACAAATGCGAAAAACACCAATTTTCCACCGCCGGTGTTATTTTAAACTTTGACAATACTTGCAGCACGCGCTGCTGGTTCGTTATGTTGCGTTATATCGATTCCGGGCACCGAACAGTGGTCCCCAAAAAGAACAATAATAATAACAACAATAATATAAAAAATAAAATAAAATCATAGACAAAAACCCGGATCCACCACTAGTGTTATTGCTTTCAGGCTTGTCTATCGACCCTCGACAAGTAATCGACTTCGGTCGTACTTACCTATAATGTTCGTCGCGGTACCTATTGTAAGCCTTCAACGCCCACCGTCATATTGACAAAAACAATTTTATATATTTTTCATTCAACTTGAACATTTTTCAATCCATACGCCGTTTTCTATCCATCTGTCTACATCGCACAAAGTGAACATTTTCTCATCTAACCATTGTGATATTAAAATATGCACTTTGATAATTACAATTTTCCCAATCGTATATATTATGTTTTTGTGTTTGCAATATTAAACTATTAAATAAAGCTTCGGTTTATCAATAAATCAAAATTAACCGCATCATGAAAAATGTAACTTGTTCGAATAATGTATAAACGGTATTTATGATAAAATGCATGATATGATAAAAACAAATATACAGTAGATATCATAGAATATGAATCCCGTAAAAAAAAAAAAAAACATAATTATGAAATAATTTTCGTTACGAAAATTGTAATTATTTTAATTATTATACATAATGAAATTTTTAATTGAAAATTATGTGTGCACATATATACTACTATAGTTATTTGGTTTTAACATTTAGAGTTAATATTATTCAACAAAGGTATTTTAATAATTATGACTTATATTATTGAATTAACAAAATTATATCATAAATTTCAAAATTTTATTGCTAAATATTTATATTTTATAATAAGTACAAAGCTCGATGTTTCCTATATTATTTTCCATTAAAATCATTAATATTTTATACGTTATTCTTAACCGAGAACATTCTTAATATTGTAATAATTGGAAAAATAGTTCCTTTTAGGTTATAAATTATAAAAAAAAATACAGTTAAGTAAGATAATTTTCAAACAACAAACAGAGTTTGAAAATGACTGCCTACCTAGAAATATAAGTTTATTATAATATATTATTTAGTTTATTTATATCAGTATAGTAATCGGATAAAAATATAGATGATGAAGAAGTAATTATATAAATCCCTACAGTTTCATTAAAGAAAAAACTATTATAATTATAAATAACTTTTTTTATACCTTACATTATAAAATGTACAAAAGTTTGTTTTGTAATAAAACGAAGAGGAGAAGTGTAAATATATAAGTTTACAATTCCAGTAAAATATCAGAATAGTTATACTAGACGTGTTGTCTAAGTAGGTTTTCAAATGCACCTCTATAAATATAATACAACTGTTGTTAAGAAAAAAATATGAAATTACAAAAACATTCATTAAAATAATATAATAACATTAACTTTTTGCAGCTAAAATAATTGTTATAATAAAATAAAACAATGGACTTTATGATGCTAATTTGATTAAAACTAATATTTTGACATTAATTTGGCTTAAGTAAAAATATGTGTATTGTTTAATAAAAAGAAAACAACTATAAAAAAATACAGAGTGATTTACAAAACATTCCCAGCCCCTAGTTATTCTTTATTAATGCAAATTATTTAAAATCTGATTTAAGGATTTTTCTAGTATACTTAAAGACCATATTTTAGATATTTATGTTTTTATACTAAGTAGTTTCTGAATTTTTAATTCTATGTATTTAGTATATTACATTTATAATAGTGTTATGTTGAATATAAAATAGATGTAGTATTGTTTATTATTAGGTAAATTTAGTACTTAATTATAAATTAAATTTTCTAAATTAAAAATGCAAATTATATGCAAACTATTTAATTGATATTTAGGGAATATTGTACTAAATATTTGGTGAAAAATTCAAGTTTCTACCGTTCTAAATTTTTGAATTACAATAAAATTGATTACATCGATAACTTTTCAGTATTGCGTAAATATTCCAGTTTTATCATAATTTTTTTTATTTTAGAAAAGTGCTGAACATTTTTGACTAACTAAATCAAATTTCAAACCACCTTTAAAGTTTAATATTGAAGCAATTTTATTGATCCAAAATCTAATGACAGACACAAAAATGAAAAAACATTGTATAACCAATACATTTATCGCACCACACAAAATCTAAAATGAAGGTTAATATGCCTGGTAAATCGCCCTGTATAAAAACCAAAAAAAAAACTAAAGCGGATAAATCTATATATTTTGATTTAAATGAAAAATGGTTTTCATAATGTATTTATCGATGCCAATAACTTTTATTTTAATAGTTGGCACGTTTTTCAATTTCCAAGACCTTAGGTAGACGCGTCCTAAATTCACACACGAAATTGAAAAAAATCGTGCAGCTTATCATAATATAGATTATTGAGGTGAGCAAATCTTGTGGTACAATACATTTTGTGATAAAAATATAATTGAATGAAATAACTACCGGGAATGTATCCTTAGATATCCAATTGCGAACAAAGTACCTACTGACTTAAAATCGGTTATACTCCAAGCCACAAGTCAATTTCTAAAAACTGGACGTTAAACCTGGATAAGTTATAGACACTGCACAGTATTCTATTGGTACATTCATATTATTTCTATAACAGGCTTATCCAAACCAATCATGTTTAACTCGTTTTAATACATTTAAATTATGTGTGGTTATGTGTCTGTGTGTGTGTTTATTATTTTAAAATTAATCCTAAGCAATTGATTACAATTTATATGATCGTACCATAATATAATATTATTGAACATTGTCGTGTACGCGCAATGTTATTTATGCGATGAATAATATCGCTCATCGATCATTACTATTATATTTTCATAAAAAAAAAAGTTTTCGAGCATTGATCTTTACGGGGAAAAAAAACAGCTGTAGTCTAGCAACAATACTTGATAATTTAATATTTTATTGCATTTTTCTGTACCCATTTACGGACGGTATCGACTCGCAGTGAAAATAATAAAATATTATAATCCTTCAACAAACCGCACCGCCGCTCAGTGTTTTATAACTCGCCTGATGTTGCTATGTAGTGTTAGTGGTCAATGATGGTGGTAACCTAATGGCTATACGTCTATAATATATATATATATATTATATATATATATATGTGTGTGAGTGTGTGTGTGTATCCCACCTTCGGTTGAGCCCTACCATTTTTAATACCGATTAAAATAACGGTCACGTAAAAGACCTTAAGACGGTTTTTTTTTTGCCTGCCTGCAGTTCTAATTTATCCTCGGTCGGATTAAGTCAATTGTGTCGCCGTACGTGTCCAGACGGGAACCGCTGTGGCTATATACATCTAGCGCGATATCCGCAGAAGCTACACGCGGGCAACGCTTTGCACGAAATCGAATTTCGCAAACCTTGACAAACGCAATAATGGTATTATATAATTATTATTGTGTTATGTCACGCAGATATCCTGATATGTATACTATATGTTTTTGTGACGTCGACAATCCTAGTGAGAGGATGATGGCAATATTATGATTGTTTAAATTGCAGTATTGGATGAAACTAAAAACAATCGGATACCGGGAATTTTTCACGAAAGGGATTGAAAATATTTCATGCACAAATAAAATTATACATTAAATTATAATACATTTAACTTTTAGCGCTCATATTAATTTATATAAACATTATAATATAATATGCACAAAAAAACATTTGAGACTAATAAGTGATGGCTGACTTGTAGTGATATTATGATACGAACCGGGTTGTCATATATTACCTGTGTACCACACACGTATCATTATGTGTTATTATATTACCTTCATATACGATTTCGACGATAATCGTATAACGGTTTACGTACCCTATGTGGACATGTGCGACTATACGAATATACGATAATTGTGGAACGGCGCGTGCAATGTGCGCATACTTTGTGATCGTATAATTTACCAGGCTATCGCCGTCGATAACCAAAACATATATGTATCGAAAGTATAATGATGTAAAAAAAAAAAATCGTTTATCGTCCTGGCATATATTATAGTATTGTCAAACCACGACTTCCACTTGTTCCCTCTGATCGTTACCCCATTGGTGCAGGAAGGGATCAAAAAGGGGTAAACACATGGGATTAAACTGACGGGCTGTGTACGCCGTAGGTACTGTATTCAAACACACGCGCGTGCGCGAGCTGTTCTTCACCGCCACGCGTATACCACCAAAACGGTTTTAATAATAATTAATATTATCGGTTGCCAACGGCTGGGAGCTGCTGCTGTTTGCGCTGAACAGAGCTTATAAAATGTACACACATAAACCTAGGCCCGCGATGGGGTGATGAAAGGGTAAACCTTTTAATTCGATATATCATTACCGAACTTGATATGTACAATATATAGGTATATATTATTAATATTATCTATGGTTGCGTTACAATATATTGATATAATACATGTGTGTCGATAAATCCAGGGAACCCAACTATATACCTAATAATATATTACAAGCTACAACGCACTCTCTATATGTACATGTAATATATTATTCACAGTGTACAACAGATTTAGATACAATGCAGTCTGACATGAAAATTCATAATATCATGTTATACTCTTAACAAACCAGTTAAAACTTGTAACTCACTTTATTGGCTTCAAACTTAAGAAGCTCTGGCTTTAAAAACTTTATTTCTTAAAAATCACAATATTCGTATCGAATATAGTCATTTTTTATGCAAGCCCCAACTCAGGAATAAATTATATACTCTGGTCTAAACTGCTAACTTAGTAATATTATTATTATTATTATTATTAAAATTTTTTTTTCTCGAGAAAAGAATACATACTGATACATACTATATGAATATATACACATACTTACTACACAATTTAATATATGTGTAAGATAACATGATTTTTAGACTCAAAATAATTTTTACGATTTTAAAAAAACTAATATATTGCTATTTTTTAAATTTTTATTTTAGAAAACTGTAAGGATTTTTTTTTTGTATGTGCTTACAGAACAATATGTGTACAATTTCGGATCATTTAAATACATTACATAAGACTTTCATTTTCCTAAAAAATGTTTTCTGGTAAATAAAAAACACATCATTGTACAACCACTATCTCTCTGACTCCATCATATCATTCAGAATCTAAAATAAATAAAAATAAAATATAATTACAAGTAGAAATTCATAGTATTTATAGTGAACTTATAGTAAAATATAATACAATTATTTACAAAAATACTATATAATAAATATACACCTATACTAAATAAAATTTACTCTTTATAATAGTTAATAAATAAGTATGAGTAATTCAAATCATCTCATTTGATCCTGGAAAATAAGTAATACTACAACCAGATTTAAATAATAAATTACAAATCAAATGTATAAGAATAATTATTATAATTATTAGCAACAGACTAAACATTAAAATTGGTTTTTTTATTTTTTCCTTTGATGAATTACGTCATTACAAATTGATTCATCATCGTTAATTCATTGCCTATTGATTAAAAACGAATCAAAGTCTGCAAATTGAAGAAATCGTTGACATTTTTTTTCTGAAAGAGATTCTTATAATAGAAGTGCGTATTAATTAAAACATGATATTTATTACATTTTAAATATATCTATAAAATAAGTAATATGATTCATATAAATTCACTTTTTGCAGTAATTTCGTTTTATTTATGAGACCGTTTTTTTAACAGGTAGAAGAAATTACCTTGAGTTGTTTGAAATTACTAATTACCAGTCTTGCATTCGAGAATATGTAATTTTAAAAATACTTTATACTTCCACTTTTAAAACAACCAATAGACTGCAAAAAAAAATATGAATATTACAATATCAATTCTTGAGCAACTTAATATTGAAAAATTACTATAGTGAAAAGCGCCAAGAAACTTAAATGCAATGATTAGTCATCAACTAATCATTTTTAATAATAATTCATTACCATCCAATGATGAGAGAAACTAAGCAAGGCGTTAAACTAATTCCTTAAAAATATCTGCAATCTGTACTCTGAAATTTGGATTTTTCAATTTATTTTAATTTGTTGACTGGCTCAACGTATGGGCAAAATATGTAAATTACCGTATTTGATATAATATAATAAATTATACTATGATTTTAATACCAAAAGTTTTAGAAAAATAAACACTACCTATTATTAATTGTTAAGATCAATTTTAGATTCTGAGCGGAGCGATAAATGTATTGATTTTACAACGTTGTGTAGTTTATTTTTTTTATTGTTTGTGTCTGTCATCACGTTTTAGTACAGTAAAAATACTCTGATTTGCTTCATGAGCATCTTTCCAGATAGAAAAGTGAATCTAGTTGGTACTTTGAGGAGTCAAAACTAAAAAATTCCCAATAGTTTTTAAACGCGCCGAGAAAAACAAAAAATAATTAAGAAAAAACGGAAAAAGATTTTTCACAAAGCAAATTTTTGAAAAAATTTATTTTTATTTTTAATATAACAAAAGAAATAATAACCGTAAATACATGAAATTTTTACCAAATATTTATATAAATATTTTCTATATACCATACAATTTTCAAAATATTTTGACTTTTTTTGAGCTATTTATAAGCATAATAAATTTTCCAATTTTCTTTTATTCTTTTTTTATTATTGCTGATAAAAATTTTTTCAATCGGTCAAAAAACTTAAAAATGTAATACAATGTTCTTCATTACTAGTAGTAGGTGAAAATTAATAAAAAAAAACAAAGTTGTCTCTAATAGTTTTTTATAAACGTCTAAAGTTAAAATTTCGAGAAAATGCATAAAAATCACAAAATTTTGCAGTTTTTTTTTTTTTTGATTAGGTTATTTTTGATTTTTTTATGAATTTTCTAATCAAAAAAAAAAAATTCATAAAAAAATTTCTATTCAAATCAAAGATTTGAAAATTTAACACAAAATTGTCTATAAGTTTTTCTACCTTTCTAAAATAGAAAATGTTTATAGAAAAGTCAAACTAATTTTTTTATGAGTGTTTGAAATTAGACATTGGATATTTATCTTTTTTTCCGGTAACGACTTTCTTATTTTAACGTAATTCAAAAAGAAATAACTGTAGAAATTTGAAAATTTTACCAAATGTTTAGATTATTATTTTCTATACATTAAAATTATTTAAAATTATTTTAACAATTTTTGAGATAATTATAAGCCTAAGAATTTTTTGGATTTTTCAAATTTTTTTTTTTTTTTTTAAACATCGATAAGAAAAATTTCATTTGGTCAAGTTTCTTGAAAATTCAATACTAAATTCCTCATATTTTTTTAAAAAAAACAGATTAAAAATAATAAAAAAGCTTAGACACAATTTTTTTTATAAGCATTTAAACTTAAAATGTTGACGAAAATTCATTATTGAACATTTGCAAATTATTTTGTAGTTAAAAATTTATAAAATATTAAATTTTTGGAACTACGGTTTGAAATTTGAAAATAAGATTTTCCGTAAGTAGTTTATACTATAAACAAACAATTCAAAAAATATATTAAAAAAAACAATTTTTTATAGACATTTTGAATTCAAATTTAGACGAAATTAGATGTTTAAATGAAGAATAATGATATTAGTTATTAGATATTTCGTTGTAATTTAAAAATATTTTTCGTGGGTGCTTAAAACTTATATAAACTTAAAATATATTACTATATTTTATATACTCAATTTAATTTTCAAATGTAATTTTTCCTACAGAAATAAATTCAACCTAATGTATTATTAATAGTAAAATTAATTATTTTAATAGCAATAATATCATAAAATATTCTTAGTTATGTAGGCTAACAGACCGTCTTCACTCAGAATCGTTTTTCGTATACAATGATTTATATCATTGAATTCGAATTTAATACATTCATAAAAATGATCCACTCGACACATACTGTACAGCAGAGCGGTGTCTACTTGCCGACTTTTTTTTTAATTAATTATTTACGTTGAAAATATATTTACTGATGCGTGAACTAGAACATTATACAATTTTAAATAAAAAATATTTTAATAATATGGTCCATCTAAAAATTTTTAAGCACATATTTTTTTAATTCTATCAACTTTTTTTTTACTCTACAACATTTTAAAAAAATATACAACATAATGCCTATATATTATACAAGCGATCAATAATTACCTCATTGGTTTTATATAAATGGATCTAAAAATTACGAAAATATAATAATTCTACCGTAATTTCAACAAAGGCTTAAGTCTTAATCATGGTAGATGGAATGGAATTAAAAGACTATGAAAAATGTAGAGAAATTAATTCATAAACCGCAAATACGTGCACAGGTTCTTTGCATTAGACACGGATGGAAAACGAAATCTATGTGGTTCTCTAGAGTAGGAATAAATTCCAAGCAAAAAGATTAACATTTTCTCTCAGGGCCCACCGGTAAAATGAATTTCAAATTCATTGTATGCCGCGTAAAATAGTAACGGTGTACACGTAAATATTATTATATATATATATAGATAGATACGTAGAACGAGCACACGCACACACATACACATATTATATGTATAAATCAGTTTAGTGTGTTTTGTGGTTTGTCTGCGGGATTAAAAGGATGTATATATTATAGTATATATAATATGCTATATATAGCGTCGAGACAGCGGACAGACAAAACGCGACGCGGTGGCTGTAAAATCCGACAAAAACGATCGTGCAATTATAAACGGACAAACTCGCTTTTCTAATTACGAACAAAACGGAGAGCTAATCGTGAACGCCTAATACTTCACCAGTGGTGGTGGTGGTATGGGGTGGTAGGAGCAGTGATGGCGGCGGCGGCGGCCACGGTAGCGGGAGACGGTCCACAGAAATCCGTCGTAATGAAAATTAATACGAACGCTTTTCCCATTCTCTCTGAGATGTTTTAAATGCGTCGTGGAATAGACGGGACGAGGTAATTATTACGCGGTCCCTTCATGACTTACGCAATTTCCCTACACCTTCTCATACCACGATCAGCGTTCCCGAGCAACTGCAAATTCAAATCAAGAAGCGGTCTGATGAAAACTGGAATATTTACTTTTTATCGGAAAAAAATATTTATAAAATACAGATCAAAGTCCACTCATCCGTGTTCACCCTACTGTATCGTATCTACTCATTAAATTGTTTTCGATGAGACATTTGCACCCAATAACAATTGTCCCTTGAAATTATATCCTAACATATCTCACATTTCATCATCATATTAAATACGTAATTAGTATTTAATTTTTTCTAAACTCTGAAAAAACCTAAGTACACTAAAATGTGTGAGCAATATTTTTTTTACATTTATTATATGTTCTACGAAATGAACTTACAACAATATGTGATGGTCATATACATATATAATAACATCTTAAAATTAGAAAAAAATACTATAATTATCTAACTACCATTATTATTTTAACCGTGTAAAACTACAAAACTACAATTTTCCAAAAGAAAAACGTGCCAATTCGCTTATACAATTTTGGTTTGATAAAGTATTGTAACAATATTGTAAGTATGGTACATGACACCTATGTATATTATATATAAATTCTACATTATGTACGATCAACTGCTGACCAATACAATAATATTAATACACACGCATAATTTTAAAGCCTATTGCCAACACATACCATGTACAAAGTCAGTTCGACAGAAACGACCAACACGAGCGAATTCACATATTAACAGCTATCTTTTGGAACAGTAAACTACTTTTTAATATATTAATTATTCTAGATATACAAACCAAACGTGTCTTTTATTGATAAAAACCTTATGCACAAGTGCTCTAATCTCCAGCTAAGGAAAACTTATCTATAAAGAATAAACAACCTTCTCTGGATAACTAATATCGTAACAAGGTTCCCCGACCACGTTGCATACTTGATGGAGACACCGAAGCTTTGGATACTTATATGTACAAAGTTACCACTACAGGTAAATTCTTTTTGATTTATATATGTCTGTATTAGTAACGTAGTTTGTTTATTAATATTTTTTTATCTTTATATTTAAAACAAAAATACGGTTTTGTGGCCATTGAAAGCCGTGTATTTTATTTAAAAAAAAATATTCAGAAATTAAAGTGATAGAGTAAGAGAAGTATAAGTATTTATAAATTAAAAATGAAATAATATTGTATGTACAAGAAAAAGAGAAAATATTTTATTTGTTGGATCCAGAATTTTAAAATGACAGCTAATCGTCATTATTCGTCCAAAATATTTAATGGAACACAAGACGAATATGTATTGGAATTTTTTTAAAAACTTTGAATTAATGACAAAAGCAAATGGAAAATGAGATAAAGTTAGTATATTTACCACTATATTTAAAAGGATCAGCATATAAACTGTTTAAAATTATTGATTCAAAAACTAAAATGTCATTTGAAAAAAATATGTTTAAATTTAAAGAAAATTTTGCATCACATTCGATATCAAAAATGTTAAGGAACAAATTAAAAAACAGAAAATTAAAATCTGGTGAATCCATTGAGGAGTGTTCGATAAATATGAACTTTTTGATAAATGAAACAAACAAAGCGATACCTGTATCTAAAAAATTGATTTGATCATAGATGCATTATCACCTATTATAATGTGATTGATATTTTAAAAAATGATAACTCGTTAGAATTAAAAAATAATTTAAAACAGTTAAAGTATACGAAATTAAAAGCTCACGAGTTAGAAGAAAAAACAAAATTAGAAAATAATACTTATAATTGAAATTTGAATAATTATTCTATGAAATATAATAACGATAATTACAACTATGATAACTATAACAATCCTGGTTATAGACAAAACAATAACTATGAAAACTACAGTAGACCTAGATTTAAGTATAAACCACCATTCTTTAATAAACAATATAACAATAATTATAATGTCCCTAATTTTAATGATAGAAATAACAATAACAATATGAATTATAATAATGGTGCTAATTTCAATGGTTATAATAATGATAACAATAATTTTAACGGGCTTAATAATTTTCATAACTTTAAAAATAACACTGGTTACACTGAAATAAATAATAAATGCCACAGGCACAACGACAATAATAGTTTCAATAATATGCGAATGCAAAACAGTAACCAAAAAATACATTACAATAATCAAAATCAACGCGATCAATGTCAAAATAAAAATTTTAATGGAAACCCTCCAAAGGCTGATATGGTTTGCTATGATCGTGGATTACTGGATCACATGCACTCGCAAAAATGCGCATGTCAAAAAACTTCAAATGAAACTCTTAACTAGATGTGTTTCTAATATTGTAAAAAAACCTAGGATACCACCAGAGTTACTTGAAATTAAAGATAATATTAAATTTGACTTAACAAAAGGAAACATTATAAACTCTACAAGTGACAAAAATCATAATAATATTAACTATAAAATTGAAATACCAGGAAAAATAAATAACTATGAAATTAATTTTTTAATTGACACTGGGGAAAGTTTAACTGTTATCAATAATAATGTTTATTTAAATGAAATTGTACGGTTGGAAACAAATATTAGTCTCGAGGCTGCTAATAATATTAGTTTAAATATAATCGAAAAATCATTGATAGAAATAAAAATTGAAATAATAGAAATAAAACCTGAATGTGTAATTGTCGAAGGTATTTGCTCACCAATATTATTGGGAATGGATATATTGACAAAATTAAAAGTAATAGTAAACCTTGATAATAATAATATAGTTTTTAAATGTAATAAAACAAAGCGAAACATTTAAGTGAAACGTCAGTAATAGTTATAAAGTAACACAATTATTTACTAATCAAAAGTTCCAAAAAAACGAAAATTATCTTAAAATAGATAGTTTAGATCTAGTTCAATTAGACAGTTTTTCCAATTATAAAAATGAAAATAGTAGTAAATAGCATATTAATGCATTTATTAAACGATTCGAAAAACGGCCACAGGTATCAGAAAATGGCGATTGTGGTGTACATGCGTTAAGAATACGTTTAAAAAATTTAGTATTTCTTTTATCAAGTCTAAATATTTTAAAATTAATAGGTATTGAACAATGTCAAACACGTTACTATTTAACTGACGAAGATCTTGCTTTTGTTTGTGACACATTAAATAAAAATTTAATAATAATCAACAAACATTTCACAACTAAAAATGAAATAATAAATTCAGTAGTTAGGTTAAAGTATGTTTATATATATCCAAACAGTAAAAATAAACTCTTCGTGAAATTATATGCAAGATTATTCAAGCGATTTATATTTCATTCGCAGATGTAAATAAAGTTATGTAAAAACTGCACTTAAATGTTTAACTTTTAACAGCACAAATGGCAGAGTTGACATAAAATATGATAGTTGAAATAATAATAATAATCAGAATAAACAATTTTAACAGACAAATAATGATTGCCAGATTTCAATGAATATCGTTATGGATCCATTTTCTACATAGAATTGTCGAATTACATTACAAATTTAAATAAATATACAATTTTATGCATTAATATACATTTTTTGTAAATACGAGTATACAAATATTGAATATCGAAAATTGATTTCGATCTTTTATAATATACTGATTTAAACTTTTGATATTTCAATATACTTTCAAAAACGTCAAAAAGTCTCTTATACATATTACCTGAAAATATGTTTGGACAACAACCCATAGTGGTTAGCTATGTACACAAAACCACTAAATTTCCATAGTAATATTGTGACGTTTATTGAAAAAGTGAAAAAAAGTTTTCCTTGACACTATAATACTGCCCCAAGTTGGATTATTAAATGAAAATATATATATATGTAAATATGTAATGTGTATTATAAATTTAATATATATATATAGTTGTTGTTCGGATTCCATAATGGTACTTCACCGATATTAACTTTGTAAACCAAAAGTTTTCAGTGGCCTATTTTTGAAACCAATTTATATCCTTATCGGTGAAATACTAATTATAATTAAATACAAATTTTGAGTTAAAAAAACGCCTTTAAATAAAATGATAATGTAAAGTAAATTAAGGTGGGTATTGAAATCAATTGAAATTATGCTACACAGTTATTATCGAAAATCGAAAAAAAAATAATATTAATAATAATAATGATAAAATCGATTAAGTAATTTATATGAGAAAACCCCAAGCATTAGGAGAGCAATCTATAACTTACTGAATAACAAAAGTAGTTTTCAACTGGAAACGAAGTGGCAAGTAAAGAGAAAATGTAATGAAAAAAAAATAAAAATAAATAAATAACGATAAATTATTCTTTGACAGGCTGCTAAATCCTAAACCTGTCCGCTCGTTGTTTTGCCTGAAGGTTTTCAAAAAAATAGTATTAAAAAAAAACATTTTGATGAAAAAGTAAGAAAGTGTGACGGTATAAATAAACCCAACCCTCATTGGCTTGGTATTTTCTTTTCTGTGGAAATTACCCTGAAGCTCATATTTAAACCTCTACTGATATAGGTACAAGGTACATTTGTAATCCTATTGTTGCGCGAAAATTATTCTATAAAAACAGAAAAGGATTTTGAAATAAACTAACCCTTTTTACTATAATATGAGTAATTTTAATACCCACGTTGATAGTAATATGGTTGTATCTTCTCCTGTTACCAAACGAGGAAAAGGGTAATATCATATTGTGAATTGTGATGTTGTGAATTTTAATTTTATTCTATTTTGTGATAAGTGTGGTAGATTCAGTGATAACTGATTGAACAAAGCCGGAAAACAGCATCTCTATAGTATATATGTAGGTGATTACAACAACAATATAATAAAAATAATAATAAAAACATGATATTAATTTTCTTTTACGGTTTTACTTTCATATCGAGTCTAGACGGCAGGCATGTATACATGTATAATATGTATATTTATGTTTAATAATATCGTGCTATTATATTAACGATCAAATATTATTAAATTAGAGCTTTTTAAAATATTTTAGTTAAAAAAATAATGCATATTCTTTTTAAAAAAAGTATTACTAGCATAAGTAATAGAGTAATATTTAAGTGCTTATGAAATTTCTTAAACTATATTAATTTTAAGTATTTAGGTACATTAAAAGCATGGTTAATTGTATCATAACACTAAAATATACGCATTATACATTATTTTTTGTAAACCATTAAGTACAAAACCTTTTCACTTAATATTTTACATAATACTATGTATATGCTACTATAATCATTGTTTATATAAAATAGCCAGTAAAATTATCCATCTATGAACGCAAAAATATAATAATTAACTAAACGACAAAAATTCTAAAATTGAGTATTCGTAACTATGCTGAAAATTATATTATACGATTCGTAATGCTCTCATGTGTGTATGTGTGTGTTAGGTTATTGGTATCTCGTCAAGACAGAGATAGAAATTATTATTTAAATTAAAATTCCTAACATAATTTCAAATATTTCGAATGGTCTGTATTACTGCGGTCGTTTATTTAAAACATTAAATGCAAAACATTGGCGCAAATTGTTATAACACACAAATTAAATAAATAAACGACTCTGTTACGATTATTCATAGGATTTAAATGTCAATGAACAATAAAATACAAAACAATTTATTTTGTTAAATAATTCTTTTGTTTTGGCAGCATAAATAATTCTGATAGTTAGATACGAATTATATATACGTGATGGAAATGTTTCGTTTGGATAGTAAAAGTTTTATACTTTTTGGTTATATCAGATATTAAAAATATGCTTCGACTTATTTGTTAACCGTATATTTTCCGTCCAATACAACTTTATCTGTCAGTTTCAATAGTATTTGTCATTTTTAACCACTCCGCGCTACCTCACCGCCGCCACTTTTGAGCCCTGACAGAAGTATACTCAATAAGTTAATATTGTATATATAATATACACTTGTGAATTATGGTTCCGAAAATGCATTAATCTTTTCACCCGCTTCCTGTGATAGTTGGTCTTTTATCGGATGAATTGCTGTCGATCGGCTTTAAACACCCCATCGTGCATATGACGTATACGAATAGAGTGAATATAATACAATAAACACGATAAAAATAAATGGCATTTTAAATAAATATAATATAATATATTATACAATCGCGTATTACAGTAGAGTGCGTTCGATTTCTTAATAAGTAACGGTCATTCACGATAATATATTGTTCAATAGGTAATATATATTTTCTCATTTTTTTTCGTGCAAAATAAATTCTCAATTCATACGTGTAAGGTCGCTAACGAGTTGTTAAATGTAAGCCTTTCAAAGGTTGATTTAAATAAATAAATCAATTTAAGATGGTATAAATTGAAATATTAAATAATTATTGAAATTACAAAAAAATAGGGTTGATAATAACAAATAATAATAGCAATAATATCTTATTGAGTTTAAATATTTAAATAACATAATATGTATTTAATATTTATAAAAGAAAAAATAAATGAAGTGTTAATCAATAATTATTTATTTATTTTTATTTATTATATTTGTATTAGTATTTAATACAATTTAAAATATATTTTGTTAAACAATTAGGATTTCCTAGGTTACACTCAATGAATGAAGGTAATATCATATACGGTTTTATTAATAAAACATATCAATTCACAGTTTAACTATTAAATTGACATTTTTTTAAATCGTTATATTCTTCTACAATATAAAACGGTATTTATTAACATTATGATAATATCATTTTATCAATTTCCTTATCGAAGTGTTTTCTTACAAATTAATATTGTTTAAGGAAAGGTGGTGATTTATCACTAATATACGAGTGTTGTGTTTATATATATATATATATATATATATATACATGTATGTGTGTACAAAAACAAATACTTGAAGACAAATATTAGGTAATTATTAATTGTTTATTAGAAAAACCAAGATAGTGGCATTGTAAGGACTGTACCCTCAATGTTTACGTGTAAGAATTACACGGCCGAAAAGTTCACAATAAGAACATCATCGTCGTCGTGGTTTTCCGACCTTAATTAGTTTCAGTTCGTTATCAGGCAGGCACAGTCCCGAAACCCTCGATTATCGGCTAACGCGGTCTGACACACATCAGGGGATCTTGAACACCACCGGCATGGTACACTTACATTGTACACTATTTACTACGATATTATCATTTATTGTTATTACTATCATCCGGTCCAGCCGCTTCTTATCTACGTGGTCCAGAACCACCGTGCATTGATAACACGCAGGGTACGGACATAGGCGCCAGTGTTTGGAAAAAAATAGCTACTGCCAGGAGAATAAACCCGCTGCTAGCTTAGTGATTATATATTTATCGACAATTATTTTATACTCTAAAATGAACATCTCTGGTGATAGATACGTGTGATTGTTACGGACGTCCGAAATCTGTAGAATACCTAAACGTCCGGTCACGTCCGTTTTGTGAAGCAAAACTTATTCAACCTTTACTATACATTTGCTAAAAACAAGTTGCTTCATTTTATATTCTGCTTCTCTGCTGCGTATATACAATAATAATATACCGTGAATTCCATTTAATGTGATCACTGGTTTATAGTATCAACTGTTTATTGGAATCGCAAAATAAAAACCCATACCCAATCTTATGTTATTATTGTTAAATTGACCTTTTATTAGAATCGCTATGTATCGCGGATATTGAATCACTTTTAAAATATTTCTATCGACTTTATAATTATTTAAGCCGTGAAAAGATTTTTCAAACTGATTATACTAAAGACCAACAGCTGGTATCTACTACAGGTATACACTAAATGCATATACAATTATATTTGTGAACTTATCAGTGTATCGGTGTATAACGCGTCGTTCAGTATAGTTGTATATAATAAACAAACGAAAAAGATAACTGAATACAAGATTATTTCAAACATCAAGTTGAGATAATACAAACACATAGTATATAATTGTTATTTATTAAAAATCCAAAAAGCAATGTTATACCTAGCTATAGTGATAAAATGGTAATGTATACACTCTGTAGAAACGGCACTTTTGTATGTATTTCTTTATTTCGTTTTAAATTCTGAGCCGAGCGATGAGTGTATTAGTTGTATTATAGTGTTTTTATGGGTATATTATTTTTTTTTTTTTGCTTGTCTAAAGACACTTTTTATATTTTTTTTAAATAATTGAAAAAACAACACAAAAAAAAAAAAAAAAATACTAAAAACGGGAAATTTACTCGACATCAATTTTTGACAAAATCTGTCATGTTTTTTTTTTGTTTTAATTAAAAAGAGAATATCTGTAAATACTTGAAATGTTTACCAAATAATTTATATTAGCATACTCTAAATATGATGTAATTTTTGAAATATTTTAGATCTTTTTGAGCTTTTTATAGAAATTTGAAATTTTTAACATTTTTAGCTTCCTTTTGATTCTTTGAGTCATCGAGGTTTTTTTTTATTCAAAAAACTTGACAATTAAATACCTACAAGGTTCATAATTATACTTTCTGCAATTAAAAAATATCAAAAATTTATAGGTAATATTTTTTTATAAATGTTTGAACTGAAATTACAATTTATCAAATTTTTTTGATTTTTACAAATTCTTATAATATTAAATTTTAATACCGAAGAATTCTCATATTTTTTTTTAGCGAAAACAAGAAAAATGTTTAACCTAAAGCTACATTTATTTTTGATAAGCGTTTGAAGTTCAAAGCGTTTGACCAAATTGGATATTCAAACTTATTAGGTAAATAGACTTTTCCTCTAACGATTTTAGTTATTTTGTTTTAATTAAAACACTTTGCCATAACATTAGTTATTATTATCAAACATCAATATTAAAATAATTTTACCACGATCTTATTTATACCGTTTTGAAGAAAGTTTGAATTGACTTTTTCATTATTACTATTAATTTAAATAACAATAATATATATGATAATCAATAACCGTTATACAATAGTATACGGTGCGAATATTGAGTTGAGGATATGTAATGTTTTTGTCAAAAATTAGTTTAACATACTGTATTATAAATAGAAAAATAAATTACTAATACTTAGAAATATAAATTAATTATAAAATATTCTTTGAAATATAAGCTGATGCTTAACACAACATTTCTGCTCAGAATTGTTTTTCGTATATAATGATTTATTATTGAATTCAAATGTAATACACCCATTAGAGTGATCAACTTAATGACAAAGCACACTCACAACCTACCGCCTATTTTTTTTTTTTTTTTTTTTTGAAATTCAAAGAAGGCTAGGTACTAAAAATTCACAATAGTTATTAGTTTCTTAAGAATATATTTTTAAGATTACTTTCCTTTTGAATGTCATTATTATCAATTAAAAACTTTACTACAAACTTGAATATTTTTAGAAATACCGCTGTTAATTTATGGGTAATGTAAAATTATATAGCATTACATACTTACATGATATATTAGTATGCTGAACGCAATAGTAAATTTAACGGACAAATTTACAGAATACCGATGTTTACCTTATAAGTTATAACACATCAAAAACAAAACTCCCAGGATCGCGTGGATGAGGAGTATCCACTAGACCCACTGTGTAGATTGTCATTGTCGTAATATTATCTGAGTTAGAATAGTTTGATAATAATAATTCTGATGATTCACATTTCATGGTTCGGTCGTGGACTCTAGTGTTTTGTTAATTATTCTCGTAGGAAGCTAAAGCATATTATGCGTCAATATAAAAGTAAAAATATAGCTACGTAGCTATACGTTTAATCAATTATGTAAATATTTGTCAATATTTTCTACTATATAATATAAAGTTTTTCTGCTATAGGAGTTGTTTCGGTTATTGAATTAATATTACACTAATACAATGTTTGGATATTTAAAAATAAAACAGTGATTATAAAATAATTAGGTATACAGTATTTATAATACTTAGAAGTAAGAACTTTTTAAACAGTAACAAATCATTTAAATGTTTAATAAAATAATGTGACGTATTAATTAAACTGAGTGTAGCACTACTGCATTCCTACTTATATTTTACACGGAATACGGGTAGTTATCGTAATACACATGGATGGCAATAACAATACACTTATCGCGCGTTCAGATGACAGAATATAATTACAATATTAAATGCATTGTTCAAACCAAACAAGACAGCTATAATATTTATTTTATTTCGTCTAGACGTGTTTAATATAGCTTTGAAAATTCTAAATGTCCCATAAGCCGAGTTTGTGTGACTCACATAATAATATTTACAATAAATAAAGTAGATATCTTTCATTATATTGGTTTTTTTTTCTTAACAACCATGCGAACACAATGACCATTGGTGATGTACAGGTAAGAATGAAATTTGTAGTGAAAACGTTGTTATTTGTTAATTAACTGCCTGGAATTTTAATACGCTCAAGTATCGCCAAACCTCAGCTTATCGTTGTACTGAGAATCCAATACCCTTTTTTAACCCCAATAGGAAAATACATACTATATTAATATATTATCGATTGATTGTGGATACAAAATCATTACAAAAATCACCATTCGACAATGGTGTAAAAGAAAAAAAATGGCATTTGCAGAAAAATAGAGCACACCTGAAAAAAGTATATAATATGTTATTACTGTGTTGCACTATCAGAAATCGGAACGGCCATTAAAAAAATAATTTTGTTAAATATAATTGCATTTGTGGACATTTAAATACGAGTTGTATTCTAATTTACCCGTACTGTTTCACTCAATAATAATATCATTCATAAGAAAACGAAACTATATAATTTATATTTCTGTAGAATCGATTCGCGAATATATTGCGGCACTGCACAAGTGTTTACACGCTCGTGAACAGCAACGCAAAAACAGTATATGATACTTTGATCGAAAAAATGAACGGCGTGGAGAAAAAGGTCGGTCACTATCACGTTTTTTCTCGGACTGATTAATCCTTGAAAATCATCGTGGTTAGTGATTCACCCGTCACGAGTATATCGTACTACGCTATAATATTTTTTACACTGAACACGATATAATATGAACCCAACTTAAAACGTGAAAAAAAAATAGTCGGCGGCCACCGCCATTTTTCTTTTAGTCAGACGAACTGAAAACACGGCGATTACTCGCTCGCAAGTGACATTTACCATATTACGGACAGTGGAACTGTTGTATAAGTTCGGTGACATTGGTGCACACAACACACGTCCGTACAGTATAAGCGAATAAATACCCACGATGATTTCCACATTGAGTTCGAGGAAAAATCGGTGGTCGTCGGGTTTTTTTTTTCCGCACCCGTAATTAGGGTTGCCAACTTTCAAATTGTCTGATGTAGGACAATTTTTTTAATATCAAATTTTTACCATAGTTTCAGTGGCGTAGCCACGATTTTGAAATATCTAATATCTAGTAGTCTCTTGTTGGACGGAGGACAAATCAAACAAATGTAGGACAGTCCTGTCCAATGTAGGACGGCTGGCAACCCTACGCGTAATGCTGATTCTCGATCAAACCGTTTTCGCGTCGGAGTCAACGAATGCACGACACCTGATGAGGTGTCACTCGTGACGGCCGTTAAGGCCACGGAAGACGTCCAAGTGTAGCCTCACATAGGTTCTATACATTACTGTGTTATATACATACAGTACCGTTGATAATGCCACGTACGATCATCAATAATAGTATACCTACCGACGATTTCCAAAGACACGTCGATTTTGCGTTGAGCGATCGTTAGTCGTTAGGTTGTAAAATATACAATACATGTAAGAGCCACTGGGACGGCGTGCAATAAGCGATCGGTTCCTATTTGACATGAATTTCAAACGATGCTGACCGGTTGCCAAACGCGTGTTTTTCATTCGTAAGCTCGTGGTTCCGGTTTCCGTAATTCGCGCCGTCCCGTGCACATAATATTTGTTTTGATTTCGTACGTCCCCGCATTCGTAAGCAACAGCGCATCCCGCGAAATAGGATTCACGACATCGAGGATCCTGCACGACTCGTCTGTACAACTCGTCAGCGCACAGTGGTCTGAAATATAGCCTTAAAATTGAAAACAAAATATGTCGCGATCGCAAACATTTAAACGGCTAGTGACGAAATAATAATGAGTTTATTGCAACATAAACAATTTTTAACATCATAATTTTCTTTATGTGTACAATATTGCAGCACCCCCGATAAGCAAAGCTTGTGCTGGAGGAGATACAAATTGCAAAAAAGCATAACTATATTATTCACGATATTTTGAAAACTGGAGTAAAAAAATAAGTATGCATAATATAGATTATGAGAGAAACCAAACTTACAAGTTTACGAGTAGGTTTTTCTAGAATCGACGTATTTACAGATAAATATTATTATAATTTTTACTCACAACCAGAATATATATATATATAGGATAGCGGCAGATTGACATTAATTACTTCGGAAGGTGGCTATTAGCATAATTTATTGACACTAATAAACATAAAGTAAAATTCATCAATATAAAAATTAGTTGTTTAATTTTTGAATAAAGGGTTCTAAAAAGAAAAAACTAATAATCAATCTATACGAATTAAAAGGATTTGTGAACAATTTAAATTAAGATTTTTAATGTTTTTAGTAATATTATTAAAAGGTTACACAAATATTCATCAAAATATTAATTTTTTTGATATTTGATTTATGTGACATGTACATATTAGTATAATTATTTTTTATTTATTATTGTTCTAGAGTCTGGACATCGTTATCTATAAGCTTAATTATTATGTTTTTTTTCAAATTCGACTATTGTAATATCTTAAATGATAAATGTAGTAAATAGTAACAAATAACTGCATAACAATGATTTACGTGTTTTTTTTTTTTTTTTAATAGCACCCAAAAACTACGTATTCTATTTTCCTTCCAATCATAACAGGTTCGTTCTAAAACTCTAAATTAAATACATACTACACCATAATAATAATTACGAATTAAATTAATCAAATGTTTCAATTAGTCACATATAATTTTAATACATTGGTGGATTCTATAATACACGGTGTTCAATTTGTTAACAGTGCAATAAAAAATGTTTTAATTTAAGTTGAAATTCTATTTTATCTAACGGACACACGCCAACTGCATCAAACACGTGGTAAAATTAAATGCTTTTCAACGTGTATACAATAATATGTAAGTACATGTATATTGCATAATATAGAGATACACATTTATAATATTTATAAATAGTAAATTCAATTGTGCGACGATCAATTTTATTTCAATATATCTACGATTGATTTTTCAAACGGCTTATTGTATCACAATAGCAATCAATGAGCGTATATTAATGTGGATATTAACGCAGCATAATACATAAAACGAAACCCGTCAAAAAAGCTCTGGGTATTAACAAAACGTTGGTGGAATATAATATATACATTGAACATACTTTTTTTTTTTGTTCGATAAAACTCGCTTCAGTACAAAAGGCTGATCGAAAAGGATAAATGTATAAAAACCTAATAATAATATAAAATATTCTCTCCTATTTGTATAATATATTTCGATGTTACATGAAATCCAACCTTCATTGTTATACAATTATACTTAGCCGTCATTTTTTATTTGAAAATAAAAACACAACGGACCGGCTAAAAGGGTTGTAGGTAATTATGTTGTCACCTCTTACCGATATATGGCCGCCGCCGATCTGTCGTCTACGACAGTGCACGCCATTGTCGCCATTGTCGTTATCGTGCACCAGACAGGATTCGATTAATAATAATATTTTAATATTGCCAGGACAGATAAATAAACGTACTTGGGACATGTTTTATTTATATTACTAAATATGAGTGTGTCGTTAAATCAGTAGTTATAATAATATATTACTGTAACGTATAGTTATAGTTATAAGGTAATTTCTAAATTGTATGTATTTAACAATTATCTATGCAGAAATTTCAATGCTATTTTATGGGTAAATTGTTGTTTGAAAAAATAAATAGTTAAAATAATCATATATATATATATATATATATATATATATTATATTTATATGTTTTTATATTATATATTGTTGGGATATAAAATTGAATTTAATAAGTCTCTTATTGGTGAAATTATAGAGCGAAGGTATCAATTTTCGTTTTTTCAATATTTGATATATTATTAATATGAATTTTAATTTTTTTTCTGATAATTTCCGTGTACATAAATATTTGTATATATATATCAAGTTAATAGCTTAGAAATTATGTTCATTGTGTTCAGTCCCTAAGAATGGAAAGAGGTAAAAATTTTGTTTTATTTATTTTAGAAAAATATTTCCTCTTATAAATAATATTACATAAATAATATACTATGTATAATTTATCTATAGAATAAAGTTATAATTAATAGCACAACTGTACAGGTTTGATACAATTAAAGTATTGTGGTTTCACATGTTGTTTTTTTAATGCACGTCATTCTTAAATTTTATATCGATTATCGATGTATTATCACATTAATCATTTATGATTTAGTACAAAATTGAATACATGACTGCCCTGATATAATTATACTATATATTTTGTAATACGGTTGAACGGGAGAGTTTCGTATTTCAATACCCACTGGCACCTCTCTCTCTCTCTCTCTCTCTCTCTCTCTCCCACACACACACTCATACAATCATATAATATACGAGTAACCTGCTGCCCCCTTAATAACCCGATTATTATATCTTTTGCACTGTTTGGCTTCTTAAAATGCCCCCCCCCCTTCAATGATACAGTTGAAATTATAGCTTCAGTTTTTCATCGACTAAGCCCAATACTCTCCGCGCGCATTAGCCCGTTATTTTATATTTCGTTTTATTATTATATTAACTACATCACATACTGTAATGTTTGTCCAGCCATTTGTACGACAGTTGTTTTGTATTACTATACTTACTCTATATGGCATATGCAATACCGGTAAAGTTCAATGTATGGTTATTAGAATTATCCATCACATATGGTGGACACATTGCACATATCAAATTACAAACGCAGATAATAATATTATATAGTGTACTCGCAAATATATTTTAACTAGCAGTTATTGACTAGACCATTTATAACTCTTGTCGTAATAATTATGTAGTACCTATAATATTAAGTGAGTATTATAAGTAATATCTGTACAATATTAGACTAATGCGGAGAGCTCTTATAAGGCATAGTGACAACTTGTCACTGACAAATTACGGACGTTACGCACTTAAACCAAAATCGCTAGACGACCAGAACCACCGTACAAAATAAGATTATACGTTTCTATCTGTAATTTTCTACTGCAATATTGTGATTCGTTGACGCTGTATAATGGCCATATTGCCCTTTGGAAGTGGCAATCAGGAGCGTTTGAAAAGGTCTAGAGTGCAGAGTAGGTTCATATAATGTACACAAATATGTATAAAACATGTTATATTAACATTATATTCGTCCATAACTGCGCCCTCGTGATTTCAGCATACTACTGTGATATTGCTTATTGTGTTTGAAAACCCCGAGTGTCCATAACGGCGTAGCGTCGGATATATGCATATATTGCATATTACAAAACTTTGATCTGGAGTTTTTTTTTTCTTAGCCCGTTTATTTTTGATCCCGGAGAGCTGCAGCCACTAAAACTGAGGATTTCCAAAACATATTTGGTAGAAAACGGTGCTCTATTTTCTATAAGGTCTAGACGAGCGATAACGGATTATAATATAAGAAAGTGCAAGGCTCTACTTAGTGTAATACCAGTAAATACAAGAACTGGTGTCATCAAGCGAAACATCGGCGATATTGGCAAGCAGCCATAAAACATACATTTTAAGTATAAATTAAGTCTCCTAGGTATTTCATATTTTCATTGTACAAAATATGTGGGAAATTTCGTCTGCATGGAGTTTTTTCCAGAACGTGGAGATCATCTACGTTTCTATAGATTAAATGAATTTTCCTATCGTATATTTTATAGTAGCGAGTTTTTGTAGAATGTTATGTAGTAAGACAGTAAATAACAACGATACGTGTAATAAAATATTATAACAAGTACTGTAAACTTGGCAGACACACCATTCATAAATATTACAACTTAATGTACTGATTTAAATATAATAATAATAAATATGAAACGAAGCAATCGAAAAATCAAACTAAATGAAATTAAAATATTACACCTACATAAATTACATAATCTCGGACATTTGTCAAGGAGAACTGAATCCTGTATTTACTACAGATGGGGCATACAAGACTTACCCATGGAATCATAATGGTCAAAAGTGAGCTCCTCCTAAATTCTAGGAGAAAATAATATAATGACAACACCAAGATAGGTTAACGATAAGGTTTAAGAAAAATGCACTTCGGTCACGCTATGGCTGATAACAAAATATATTATTATTACGTTTGTCATCGGGTAGTCAGCATTATAGTGAGTTCAACTGATGCGGTAAATATATTATATGCGCTGTTGTAGCCACCGTCATCGCTGACGCCTTACAAGCGTGCGCTCCCCCCTGAAAATTATCGTCGAGTGGCGAGAAAAACACGGAAAACCGTTTAGAAAAGGCGACGTAATGACGTTACATAATCTCTGTTTTTGCGATGCTCTCACGTAACGCAGGCAATTCAACAAGATTTATGATGTGCTAGTGTGTGCGTGTGTATGGAGCTATAGCTGATATGTATAGGATATACAAGATACTTTTTTAACTTGAGACTAATTTTAGCAGACAACTTTTGTTTTAAAATTTTAAAAATATATTAATCTATATAATGTTTGTGTAAGCGCCTACTTATTTTAAATTATATTTTTGTAAGAAAAAAAAAATGTTTAAAAGTATTTTTAAAACTCCGTATTTTTCTTTTAAATATAGTAATCCTTATTAAGACTAAAGTAACCTAATCAAAATTATTTCTTGGAGCAGAATAGTTTTTGGAAAACTTTTATAAATAAATATTGGTTTAACAGGGAGATTATTTTAGTGGTATTTTAGTTTTTTCCTTTATTTTATTTTACTCATCTTGAAAAGTATTAACTTTTTGGAAATATTTTTTTTCTAATTTTTATTGGTATAAAAACAACATTTTTAAAAAAAATAATTTTTATTGTTTTAATATTTTTGAATTACAGCAGTGTATAATTTTAATGTCTTATTCTAAATTAGAATAGTTTTTTGAGAATTTCAATAAATAAAAATTGCATTTCAAATCAGTAGTTAGTTAATAATTAGTTACAACTTATAAGACGTATTAAAAAGTTTTGATGAGCGAAGTATTAGACCATCATTTTTTCCAACGACTCATTTGAACGTTAAACTCTTATAAATGATTATACATATTATAGATATATTTACAGATTGTATATTTTAATAAATATTTAAAAATCATAATAATAAATAAATAATAAAAAATAAATAAATAAATAATTAATTAACTATACTTGTTTGAAGTTGGATTTTTATAAATCATACAACAATTTCTTATTTATACATTTATAATATTATTTAAATTCTGAAGACAAAATATGTAATTGAGCAATATTACTAGTATTATATAATAATATTTAACAAACAGATTAGTTCCCGCTATTCTATTTTTTTTTAAATGTTATTAAAAATAATAAATTCGTTCTTCTGCAATAACCGACAATAAGTATATTAAAATATTTTTAAAAAAACTAC
>JACXSJ010001301.1:0-38640 GCA_014851325.1 Pentalonia nigronervosa
TATTATAACGATTGACCTAATATTATTTAAATGAAAAGATTCCAATATTATATTATATATAAATTTGTATAAAATTTGTTTCCCTCCGATTGAACATTTATTTAATAATACTTTTTAACGGGCAAAAATGTGAAAGTATGAGTATTTGCTACCATTTAGAAAGAAAAAAATGTATATGAAAAAAAATATCGTTTAAAAGTCTACAGTTATGTTTCAGTTGCTAGCTATGAGGGTGAAAGAAAAAAAAATTCCATACTCGAATGATGTACACCGTCTTTAATTTAGTATAATATTAAACATAATCATAATATCCAGTGCGAGGTGTGCGTGTCTTTAGGTCGGGGAGACGTTGAAAAACAATTCGCCCCTGAAAATAAAATAAAACAAAAATATGAACGGCTGAGTCGCGTCTCACAGAACAACGATGATCTCCATTCACTTTCCAATATTCCCCACTTACTTTTCAATATTTCTCAAGCACAGTGTGTCCAGAAATCCAAGACGTCGTCTCAGATTTATTTTTATGCCGTATTTGGATATTTACTGGAATGACCGGCTAAACTTGCGAGCCCGCAACTAGTCTATTTTATAGAATACTATAAACCGCATAATGGTATAACAAAAAGAAAAAGATTGCAACTTATTATCAGGGCTTGCAAAATTTTTAATAACGTTATATTATGTGACAAAAAACGATTGAATTTTGTAAACACAATTAAAATGAAAAACAGTAAACGAAAATAATTAAATACCACAAAACAAAACATAACGATTAGGTAACAAAAAATTATACAGAATATCATCAAACATAACATAACGCAAAACGTAATAATTTAAAATCTTAGTTATAATATTGGTTTCGTGCAGATATTTATTTCAAAGAGATTTATTTTTATCATGGTAATCAATCCAACCATTTATTATGTTCCGTATCCTGACATAATATTATATATATATATATATATAATATTAAATGCTATATTATTGTGACATTCAAATTGTTGTAAAGTAAATATTTTATTAAATTTATTATTTAAAAATTATTCGCTCGAATTCTAAGCGGGTAAACAACGGATCTTTTGTCTTCTCTTGTGTAGCCTCGCTATCGATATAATTTGTATGTATTAAATATATTTCCGTTTTGGCCGTCCTCGGGCTTCGTATTTTTCGCATCGTCTTTGCAGCACAACATATTATATCAAAGATGGCGACGTTCAATCGGATAGGTCATATACGTTTGGTCACACTTTCATAATACTATGTAGTTGATGGAGATCGCTACTATTATTGAGTAACAATATATTGTCATGTGTAGTTTTTTTTCGAAGTCTTATAACAGCAGATCGCATTTGTTCGCGTATTTTTTTTTTTTCAACTCTCGATTTATAATATAATATAAAACACTAGACCTTTGTCGGTCTAAAAATAAATTGCACTCGAGCGCTGTCAAAAATACAAATTTTCATTTTAAAACGTTTATTATTTTATTACTATTATTAGGTTTAGTAGGTGATATATTATATCATACTTGTCTCGTGAAGTATTTCAGTGGGGAGGTAAATTATTATTGTATTTAGGATGCTGATGGCCCATATTTTCGAACCGTAAACATGTCATAGATTGCCGTGCGCGTCGGATATGTACATAATATTATAGGCCCTCTTCCTAGAACGACAATGGAAAAATCATTCGTCTCCTTACACACCGAACGCGATTATTAATTTATCTTGGCGTTTTGTAAATGAATGCAGTTTTCGTTGTCGATTGAACGGGATAGCAAAAGCATAATGTGTTTTGACGTGTCCATCAAACCGAAATGAATTCAACTACGTTCCATGACACGCCGCCCGAGGCTAAAATAAAGATAACAAACCTGAAATACTTAATGTGAACTATGACCCCCCCCTCCCCCAAATGTATAGAGAAAAACTGTGAATAGGTTGACAGTATAATATACAAAACCAGGAAAGCCAACACTTTTCCGGAGACCGTAAAATAATAATAATAATATATTATAATTATTGTTCTTGTCGAGGAGATCAGACGGCTCATCGACGAACTGTACAAAATGCCTATAACATCGAACATAATGTTTTATATTTTACAAAACGTACACGCGTGCCTACTTAAATAATGTTTACATGACGGTTGTTTCGTTGACAGGTTCCTGGCCATCTGGTACCCGCTGAAATGTCAGATCACCACGCGCCGAGCCCGGTACATCATCGGCGTCATCTGGCTGGCGTCGACCACCATCACCATACCGTGGGCGCTGTTCTTCGACATGGTGGCTATATTCAAGGACGCCCCGAGCCTGGAACTGTGCCTGGAAGTGTGGCCGGACTACCTGGACGGCAACTTGTACTTCCTGCTGGGAAACCTGGGCCTGTGCTACGTAGTGCCCACCGTGGCCATATCGCTGTGCTACGCGATGATCTGGGTGAAGGTGTGGCGGCGGACCATACCCACGGACAACAAGTGCGCGCGCATGGAGCGCATCCAGCAACAGAGCAAGGTGAAGGTGGTCAAGATGCTGGCCATGGTGGTGGTGCTGTTCGTCGCGTCCTGGCTGCCGCTGTACGCGATATTCGCCAGGATCAAGCTGGGCGGCCGGCTGGTGCCGTGGGAGGAGGACTTCCTGCCGGTGGCCACGCCGATCGCCCAGTGGCTGGGCGCGTCCAATAGCTGCATCAACCCAGTGCTGTACGCTTTCTTCAACCGCAAGTTCCGGCGCGGCTTCACCGCGGTGCTACAGAGTCGCCGGTGCTGCGGCACCCTCCGGTATAACGAGAACCTGCAACACTCGGCGTCGGCCAGCGGAAACGGCGGCGGCAAGGCGTCCTCGTACTACATCACCAATCACCACGCGTACACTAAGCGGCAGTCCAGCCAGGAGACGAACGTGTCGTACATATTCAACGTCTGAACGTCCCACTGCAACGCACCCAAAGCCGCCCCCCGCACAAAATGAACGATAACGATAAAACAAAATGCAAATATGATATTATAATCATGAATTATATATAATATGTGCGCGCATTGTCGTCGATGTCGTCGCCGTTGTTGTTGTTGTTGTTGTTGTCGTCATATTATTATATCGACGATAACTTCACGTAATCAACAATAATATTATAACCATATAATAATAATAATTCGAAAAACCTCCTTCAATGACGTCGGAAGTGTTTTCAGGTCCGGCGGTGGGACACTTTGTCATATTATATACTTTACCTATACCCACGATTAGATCGTACAATATACGTAATATATATTATAATGACTTAATATTATGTCTTGTCGCGTTTCCCGCCGCCAAACATCAAAATCGATAACACATTTATAATAATAATATAATAATCGCACACAACACGTACCTATAATATACGTATTGTACTGCCGATGCACACTGTATGTGTATATAATAATATGTTATAATATTATTATGTCACATATCGCCATCTAAATAATAATATAACCGTCTTAGACGGAACCATGCGAAACCGCGAAATTATTCGCAATATTCACACTTACATATTATTATGTTAATTATAACGATATTATAAACAATTAATATAATATTATATAATGTAGTCCATCGAAATAATAATAGTTATAAAATACAACACACACACACAAAAACCATACTCGTATATAGGTATATACGTATATAATATATATATATGTCTATAGTGTATATGTTATATGGATATTTATATTTATATTACATAGAGTGTATTAAAAATAATTTTTAAAAATGATACGAATGCGTAATATTATAATAGTATTGTTATGTGGTGCAATCGTCGATTTGCACGCTGTACATACACATATTACATTAGAGGGCGTATTCGATAAACTTTCACAGCTTCCCTTTCCCTGGTCACCCTCTTACCAAAATAATATTATAACCATAGACGTTGTTTTGCACCGTTCAACCACCGACCTCTCTCAATAACCTAACCCCCGCACGCATCACGCGAGACTTGTAGTTAGGACGTTCAGTGTGTTACGGTCTCAGCGGAGGTGTAGGTATATGGACATTCGACGCGCGTTGCTCGGGCGACTTGAGATGATCGCTTAGAAATCGTCTAGTTTTACCAGGACAATACTTATATGAGTTTTTCCACAGTTCGGGTCCCTAGCCGAATGCGTCCGAACGTCACAAGTTGTTCCGGTACAATATATCATGTGACTATATTAATTATTGTATACCACTGCTCCAACAAACAAATAGCAAATGGTCAAAAACATTTATTTTGTTTTGTATTTTTTTTTCAAACTCATTCCGTTTTGAATTCTTGAATTTAAATCTTAAAGAATTATCAATAAAATAATAAAACATTGCAACGATTATGGCATATTTTGTCATGGTGATTTTATTTGTGAGATTTGTCGCGGACAACTATTTCTAATGTCACAACAGCAAACGGGGACAAATAGTTTGGATTTCAATAGTCGACAATTAATGGAAATGTAAGGTTACAACTACAAAACCATACGATATTATAATAATATTATAATACCCTTAACTTCATATTTTACTTGTCTATATATTATACGTCGAGCAAGACGCGGAATGTCCGGTGCCTATAATATTGTTATGATTTAAATATAACATTATTACACCCATCCCCACACGGGAGATTTCGTAGGAACATCGTCCATATACACACCAATTTTCAACGTGGTCTCTGTCAACGCACCATACCCTTTCACGCAATGACGCTTTACAGCGGGCACGGCTTTCTATTTCACAAAATTTCTAATCCTAATCGCGACGTGTCTACCTGCTGTACGCCGATGGCCCAAGCGCCTGTACCCGATTCGTATACGAAGACTTAGACACGGAAGTCTATATTCGATAAAAACGTGGGGTACACTTTCGTTTCATCTCACCCCCCACCCCCACACCACGCGTTATTTATAAAGTAGAACGATATTGCGTTGTAATAATATAATATAATATTGTATTTTCAAGCGGTATAGTAACCGGAAATCGATCGATACATATTAGGAACCGCGTTATAAGTTATGTGCAATAATTATCTATTGCGCGCGCGGTACGGACGAAAAGGAGGAAAGGCGTAAAAGATGACTACGATGATGGTCGGTTTTTGTTTTCTGGCAACAGTAACGTTTTCATTGTAGGTACTTCTACAACCCCCGTAAAGTGATTTGGCGCAGATTTATCTGGTACATTACGTAATATAACATCCTAACCGTTTATATACGAACGATGAGAATAGGAGAAACACAATATTATTGTTATCGAATTACGATAATATATTATATTATATTATATCCCACCACTCCTCATGGCACTCGCATTGATCTATATATCCAGTGCCGGATTTAAGTCTCGGAAGTCCAGTATGCAACTACTAATATTCAAAACCTCTTAAAAAAATTTGCTATTTTTAAGTCATTTGATACATTAATAGATGATTAAATAGTAAACATGGATTAAAAAAAAAAACACTTCGATTACATACCTCTTGGTTCATGCCAAGTAAAGATAAAACTGAGTTCATAACAGTTTAAAAATAAACGATGCCGGTTATTTCTTGAAATACTTTTTTTCTTGACCATTATTTAATATTTTTTAATAATTTATCACTTTACAAACTTCAATAATCCAGGACACCGACCTGAGGGCCCCTTAAACAAACTCATCCTTGAGGACCCAGTACATTGCACTCACTGTACCCCGTTAAATCCGGCACTGTTAATATTACAATGTATAATAATAATAATAACAATAATAATAACAATCATGCTCGCGTGCGACAATTTAATTTACCTACCCGCTCAGTTATGAGTTGAAAAAGTAACACGCGTTGATTTGATAGTTACATCATAGATAAACTTAACCTACAAATATTAATTAACGCAATAATATTCAAACCTACATCGCGTGTGCTCTACACTCTGTAGATCATAAACTTACTACATTTATGTGAAAAGAAACATTTAAAATATTATATAATATAAAAAGTTGTAGGTATACATTTGTGTTTTGAAAGGGTTGAGAGGACTCACCGATGATTCTCCGAAACTGTTGAATAAATAAATATTTTTTTATACGATACTAAAAATATCATAAAAATAAATTTATCTTTGTCACACGGATATAATATTATATTTAGGTGTGCATAATTTTGAGAGTCCAACTTTCAAAAGTTTGGATAGCAAACAATTAGTACGATAAATATAAATTAGAATTTTTACATTTTAAATTCAACTTATATTATTATGTACGTAGAGGTCGATAGCTAAACTAATATTTGTATTCATGTATAACATACCCACATAATATATTTATATTAAAAATAAAAAACAATAATAATAATAATAATTGTATTAAGTTATAAGATAAAAACACTACATATTATATCGATAAATATTATTTAATTTAATTTAAATGGCAATTCAATAAATGCAACACAAATAAATATTCTTAAAATATGATATTATAAATGATACGTGTTAAATCCAATATGAAAATATTTGATTTAGATTTAAATGATTTAACCAAAGTATTATATTTATATCATATTTTATTAAATCAATAATAATATATTGGAAGAAGTGAATGTAAAATACGAAACAATTGTGCTTTAATATCAACATAATAATATATACGTTTATATTATAATAATAATTAAAATAAGTATAGACACTCAGGATCCTAGAATTTAAATCATTAAATGGCAATTATATAACTCAATGTTTAATCAAAAATAATGTATAAGTGTTTTTTAAGCATGTTTCATAAAAAAAAAGATTATTATATAAATAATACATATATAACAACATAACTGTGTGAAGTATGAATTTAGATTACTATTATCATAGTTTTAAACATGTCATGTATTTTGTTCTTTAATAATGATGATACATTAAAATAAAGGATAACTTAATATTGACATTTATAATATTTAAACACCTGTTTAATAAAAGTTTATAATAATATGGTTCATTATATTATTTTGTAACACATTTAATATCTTCGGTGATAAAAAAAAATAGATTAGAAACATGTTGGTCTAGTCAATATGCATAGGAAAAATTGTTTTTTTTTTTTATTTTTCCTTCGAATTGCTATAATAACTGTTGTGTATTTACATATATAACAATAGTGGAATAAATAAGGTACTGTGTGATTAATTATTTTTACCTATTTCATAACATGCCAAAATGAGTTTAACGGATTAAAACACAAACCATGTAAAAGTGATCATAATGTCAACGTTAAAAAAAAATCTTTTTTTTTTTATTATATTTCAATTCCAGTATGATTTTATAATTTTCCATAGCTATGTATGTAATTTATGAGTTTCGATCACGTCCCTTTGTAAAATGTTCTGTTTTAAACAACGAATACATCCGAACCGCAATTTAAATATTATATAAACTTTTAATATATTGTTATCGTCTGTGTACATTATATATTAAGAGCGACATAATATTTTATTACTCAGCGTTTTTTCCCCGTAGTTTTAATAACAATATTGCTTATCTAGTTAATAATGCTACAATGTGTGTATAGCCATTTGATAACCATTTTTTGGATTAGAATGTAATAATAACTGACGAAAATCAAACAATTATCAAATTTTATTAATATTATGTAAGCCATATACGGAACAATCGATAATACCGCACTTGGGCAAACCATTGTCGACCATGCACGTAGATAGTAAACGTCGAATAACTTAAGTCATCACCACATAGAACCACCTGATATTATTACTTTAAACTGTAATTGTTTTTTTTTTTTTTTTTGGTATGCTGAATTAATAAGCAAATGATATGAACACATTAAACAAATACACATATTAATCATGGAAAAATCGTTGTTTTTTTATTAATATCCTTTTAGGTTTCTAACATATGTTTAGAACACCTTATATTTCCGTTGTATCCGTCCATTAATTATCAATACATAATTACGATTATTGATATTAAGGTACGTTACAAAGGTAAAAAATTAATCGGATTATTGTTTATTATAAAAAAAAAGTTATAACATTTATTTATATAATACAGTGGAACCCCGATAAGTCGAAATTCAAAGGAAGTTAAATTGTTTTCACTTATTGAGGTTTTCAACTTATTAAGGCCGATAATTTACTAAAGATTTCGCTCTCGAACGGCATTTATTTCGACTTATTAACGTTTCTCTATACTGTAAAATCAATAAATAAAGATGCCAAAAGAGAAGTTATCAGTTTCTCAGTTAGAAGAAAAGAAAATCTGTTAAATATTAAGAAATTTAGTTTAATGAAGTTTCTATACATAGTTCAAGTCACTAAATTATATATAAATTGTACACATATGGATGATGAATTATAAATTATACGTACGTAAACGCATTATAGTTTATTAAGAACTTACTAAATACATTTAGAAATCGGGAATTTAGCATACCCGCAGAGTGGACTTTCTTAACTTGTTTTTATTATTGTGAATTTCTGGTGATCAAAAGTTAAAATATAATATGAAGCATAGCTGACTGGTACAATGTAAGATTGTATATTATTATATTAATAATAAATATTATGATTGAACACGGTTATAATTTTTATTTTTCCTTGGTCATGAAAACTGAGACTTCAAAAACTAGGTAATTAGCCGTAAATTAATATAAATGCATGATTTTTATTTTTAGCTATATTCACATTTAAAAAAAAAAAAAATCGAAATATTGAAAACTGTTTATCATATAATTTCACCATCTTGAAAATAACTCACAGTTTATTTTCCTCAAACTACAATTGACAATTAATTTTTTTGACAAAAAAAATTTTTTTGACATTTCATTGACAATTAACTCAAATAACCGTTTAACGGCCGCCTATACTGTATATTCTGCATATTCCTGTACGCCTATACTGCATAGTGTAAAAATATCTGTCCAAGACGGAAATGCATTAAAATAATATGTTATATTTAATGTTATGCAAATAATTTTTTCTATTACACAATGCAATATATGAAATATTTTGTTATCATAACAATAATAATAATAATATAATAATTGAATGATGCCCGCAAATTGCCTATTCAATGCGCCGCTTTAATTGTTATAATCAGGGTTCGGATTTTATAGCACCAAAAATCTTAAAATATACGCTATAATATGACCAAAAAACATCAAAAATAGCAACAAATAAAAATAAATACAAATCAAAATTTTATTCAATTTATCATATAACTTTATTAAATCATATATTTATAAAAAAAAACTAAAATCTCCGTTTACAGTTTAAAAAAAATTGTATGTACTGATTAACTTGATACCTTGAATTATGACATCGTTTGTACGCAACTATTCAAAATTATCTGAGTAAATAAGAATACAATTCAAGTAATTATTATTTATTAATTAAATAATATTTTATTTATTTTACCTGAGTTACACTGTATGATTAAGTGTTTTGCCAAATTTTTAAATTTGAAATTCCGGTGGTTATGTCAACAATGACTTGTAGGTCGAAAAGAAACGTTCAACATCAACCGATTTAATAGGTGAATACTGAAAAAATACTATATCGTCACTAGTCAATTCTTCAAGATCTCCATCTAATTCGCTATTTTCCTCTTCACCCTACAATATTTTGAAAATGCGTTTTAATGTTGACAAGCCATTATTATTTTCAAATACAGTTTTAAATTTATTTTTTACAATTGTACCTGTTTCACCCCGTAATGATTTGAAGGATTCTTCGATGTCCTCAATTATTTTTAACACTGTTATTAAAGAAAGGCCTTTTGTTTATAGTTTATTTATTCCTTCTACGAGAATTGTGAAGTTTGATTTTATATACGTTAGGTTGCTCTCAAGACCGGGTTTAACTATGTATTTTTTTTTTTTTATACTCGCTGCATCATCTTCATCGAGCTTTTCAATAACACGGCGAACAGTGTTCAAATTTTCACAGTAATAAATGGCAGCGTTAATCCATGATCCCCATCTTGTAATTATGGGATCTGGTGGTAAACATATACCTGGTGCCTCTATTTTAAATATTTCAACTCAAGTAGGTGCTTTCTTAAATACTTTTTTACAATTCGCGATTACTTTGTCAACAGTGCTAAAATGGTCACGAACCTGTTCGGCAATTCTATGTAAGCCATATGCTGCACATGTGACATGAATCACTTTTGAGTAGAACACTTTTAATGATTTTACAGCTTTTTTCATGTATGGTGCCGCATCTGATAAAAATAATAGTGCATTGTCGTGCTGTACGTATTCCATTTGGCCATAATTTGCTCATAGATTTGTCAAAAACTTTACTAATGGTAGAAAAATTAGTTTTTTCTAATTGTTCCGAGTGGAGTAAAAATATGGATCCAGAATGTTCAATCTCCAGAGTACCGATGACAACATTAGCAATAAATCGTCCTTCAATGTTCGTTGTTTCATCGATACTCACCCAAATGCGGTTATTAGCTACTTGAGTTCTAATTTTTTCGATTGTTTCATTATAAATATCATCAGCGTACAATTTTTTCAGTGTTGATTCGTCTGGAATATGATTTTTAGTAACTTTTCTAAAAATTGTCGAAAATTTACATTGGATAACTTGTTTAATGGTATATTTGCAGGAATAAGATTCTTTCATAGATCGATATTAAAAGTACATTTTTGTGGAATATTTGTAAGTAACTGCTATTTCTTTTCAATTTTATTTTGCTCTCGTTTAATGACTTTTAAATGTTTATCCGTTTTTAAGTGTTGAGTCACGTTAAACTTTTTGTCACTATTAACCTTACATTCGCACAATTTCAAAACAAAATACTTGCGTCAATCGAAAAAATCTCATTGCCAAACTCGGACACAAAATATCTTAATCTCGAATAGTTCGATGTTTTACTTTTTGGCATTTTACGTTTAATATCGAAACAGAAAAACAAATAATACACAATCGAGTAATGAACGAATATAAAACGAAATCGAACGATACAGAGAACCGACTGACGGACTGCCGCTGAAATACGTATGACAATCGACGGTATATTATAGCATCTACAATTATGTGGAACAATAACAGATAAGATTCGACATCGCCGGGCTATTTAAAAATAAATTTTTTACATGTTATATAATATGAAACGAAAATGTGGGAATTTTTCTTATTGATTCGCATTAATGAATACTATTTGTCATTCAATATAAACGAGATTTATGAAAAATATAAAATAAAGCGTTGAATAAAGAATATTAGCAAAACATAGCACCAAAACTTTAAAAATAGCACTAAAATTCTAAAATTCTTCAAATATGCAAAAAATAGCAAAATAAAATTTTATATTTAGAGAGTCCCTGGTGCATAAAACAAATTTATAGCCCACTCTGTTATTTTTATCTCTATCCTATAATAAGTAGCAAATGCTATAAATCCAAACCCTGGTTGTAATAATACTACAGTAAATTCTTATTATGTCGAACGCCGATATCTCGAACTTTTTTTTGTTTCCCTTGAGCTTCGACATAATGCGAGTTTACTTATTACAATTTTGAGCGCAATATTGATAAACTGCATGATAATTTCATTCAATAAATAACTCATTGTTATTATGGGTTTAATGTTAATATAAGTATCGAACGTCATCCCCTAAGAGCGTAATCGTTCAGCTAAAGCTATTTCAATTTCGTACACAGTTTCTAAGGTTTATTTGGACTTTGACATTTTAGAATTCAATAACTACGCGCCGTCGAAAAGTTTACGTCACAGAGCACTTCTGTCGTATTTGCGCCATTGAATCCCATAAGTACGAGTGTATGCAGCTAAAATAGAATATATATTTACTGTTTTAATATTATCGAGTTCAAACTTTTAATCAAAACTATTTGGTAAGTAGTTGTTTGAAATTACTCGAAACACCCGACACGTTTTTATATAATAATATGTACAGTGTAACGATTTACAGATTACTGGCTCGTCAATCGGTGTCGTTCTCAGCAAATTTGCTTAGGTTAACAAAACACGGAATCGTTGTCAATATTAGAATTGAATAATTACTTTTTATATAGATAAAAATAAAAGATAATTTTTTTAAATAAATTTGAATCTAACTTTGGAAGAGTACACCTTAATTACAACTTGAATATGATTTGAACACAATAGTTATTATAATAATAAATAAAATAACACTTTATTTGATGTTAAATATTATTATTATAATTTATATAGTTTATGAATTTATAATATTAAAATATGATTATTCATATAGACGAATGTATTTAGATGTATGCATTATTTATTTAGGTAATTAGTTAGATAACTAAATATTTATCTAGACAAGTCTCAACACTGATCATTGAGTACAACTGTCAAAGTCAGCAGTCAGGTTTGAATCGTGAAATAGAGACAAGCATTCATTCATACATTCTTTAAATTACATTATATATAATTTATAAATAATTCAATTTACTATAGGTATATACTAATCTACTTATCTTATAGATAAATCATAATAAATCAATCGTTTCAACTCGTACTCCACTACTCCTAACGTGATCTTCAATATGCTACCCTCGAGAACAGAGTTGTTCAAGTGGTGATTGTACCGTTAACTGATACTTTTATTTCAAATAATGAACCTTTGTATACGTTGCTATATCGAATTCGATTATGTTAGTTAATGAACGCAGCTCATAAATTCCTAGGATCTGTAAAATATAACTCAGAAAACTTAATTTATATCGGTCCAACAAGCCGGTTCTCAAGGCCGGTTCGTGTCTTTGGAATAGCTAACCAACTACTTATTAACTGGATATATGATTAGTCGTAAATATCGATACCCAGTTGGTTTGAAAGTGCAAAGGCGATTAGGTTAGATTAGGAGTATCGCAATAAGGCAGGTGTAAAAAAATAAATGAAAAACAATAACCAATAACATGATTTTTATTATTTGATATCACTCTGAATAAATGTATATTATGTCTAATTCACCAAGTTGTCGGTAATAGTTTGCCGACGGATTATATATAATTATATTATAATATTATTATCAACATATTATACACATACACACACACGAGTTTTATTGTCTTTGCCGATATATAATATTAAGCACGAAAAATTTTATTTAACACAGTCGAGTCGCGATTACTAAAAAATCTTCATGATTCGAAATTTTTTCTCATCTCTCAAATTGTTTACTTATATGAGTTATATATTATGAGGTAGGTAACTCAAAAAACGCACAAGTCAAATTAATTTTTTTACCCTTTGAGATTCGAGTTACCGAGACTCGACTGAATACCTAATAGCTATGCAAATAGTTATAATTTGTACATCATTCATAATTAATAACATTTATAAAAAATACACTCGTTACAATTAACAGCAGTTATAATTATAATACAATATTCACTTGGTATTATATGTTATATTTTTTCATTTTAATAACGTTTTTTTATAATCGTTTCGTAACAGTATGTTACACGTTAATTTTCAACTTTGACTATGCAACGCACTTGGTTATTATAATATTATAGACTATTAGCCAAAGAAATGTAATAATTATCGGTGCGAAATATTTGTTTATATAATATGATTATAGTTAAATACAATTTCATATCGCTTATAAAACATACTTAATAAAATTTGAATAATATTTTACTGCGTATTTGATTATTATCGATAATGTTATCCTTTTGTAGAGTTATTATCGCTAATATACAAAACACATAATTATCAATTGTATAAGTGAATTTTAATTTATATATTTTGATGTGTGTATGTTTAACCAATATGCATAGGTAGTAAGTAGATTCATTGATAAAACAAACTAATCAAATATTTCAATACGATTTGTTTAATATAGCAAAAATACAAATTTGTGAAATAAAATCTTAGGCTCTGTAAAGTTTTAAATTTAATCAGACATGATAATGGTCACTATTTTTTATTGTTAATAAGAGCGTGTTTCAAATGATTGAATATAGCATTTCACCTATTTTAAAGTTTAATCGTCTTTTTTTCGAAAATCATAAACCTAATTATTCCGGGGTCTAGTAACAACTGTAAATTTAAGATTTACGAATAAACAAATATGCCCAACGAGTTAGCATGTATAATGACTTTAATTCAGATTTTATATTTGTTTTTTTTTATTTTTTTTTACTTCATATAAAAATTATTGAAATGTCAAGTTAACTGATAAATTATCACACTGCATTTGGGACATATTGAAGTATATAAAGAAATATTAATCTTCCATTACTTTAATACTCGTAACTTGTATCCACTTTTACTGAAGTACTAATTATGTGTATCTTATGAATAATATTTACACAATAAAAATTATATACCCACATCAATTATTATAATATTATTCTATAAGATATCAAAACAAATATTAGAAATAGTTTTCACACACTAGTGATTGATACAATTTTAGTAAACTCTAACCCAGAATAAATAAACGCATTAAAAAAACTATTTCTGAATTGTGTTGGCTCATCATAAAAAAAAATTCTTAACTAATAGTCATAAAATATGAAATCCAAGATAAATATATTTCTAAAATCTTTATTGTATTTAAAATAGTATTATATTATTTTTATTTTTAATGATAGATACCTATTTAGGTATATTATACACCTACTTGTATTTGCATATTGTGTGAGTTACAATAATAGTATTTACACATCAATATTTTAGTTAGGTTTGTAAATGATATAATAATATTAAGGTTTTATTTAATTGGTTTAGAATACATTTATAGTCTTTAATTTTTGATAGATGTATATTTTTGTGTTAAATAAATTTATACATTTTTTTTATTGTTCATTCTGAAAAATATAATTATATTCAATTGATTACCAATATAAAACGTCTTGTCATAAAATTGATGCCTAATAATTATTAATATACATACAAAATTAAAAATATCGTATGGCTTATATTTTCTAATTCTAAATCTAATATGTTAATTAGTATAAGTAAAATAAAAAAAAAAATTAAATTATAATAAATTGTAAAATAATATTTTTCTAATAAGAATTGTTTACTATATAATTATACATATATAATATTATTACTATCATTATAGGGGTAGGGGGGGGACTATTAGTGTGTAAACTTACATTTTAATAATGTGTTAGTTACTGAAATTTAACTTAACATTTGAAATTAATTTTTTATAATGCATAATATTATACTGATATATATATTATAGTACAACCAAAAAAAAAAATAACATTTTTTTTAATCTTATCATAATATTTTTTTCTCCTTCATGCCAGTTCAAAGGTGTTTATTTTTTTATCTAATTAATAATTTTAAAAAAATAACAATAATAATTTACTCTGGAACATTGTATTAATTTCAGGATTTTCAGTTTGAATATAATATGTACCTATTAGAAAAGCGTTATTATAATGTTATTATCTAATGAAATATAATATAATAGTTGCATCGTGATATATTTAAATTTACAATATGAATGGTTAAAAAAAAATAATGTTGTACACAAATGATAAGTTAAATGCAATTTATTTTTAATTTCCCTAAAGGTATATTAAATATATTTTACCTAACATGTAATTATTATCATCGATTAACTACTAAGTCAGTAGTAATATCACGCTCTGTCTGAAAACTTATGAATTATATAATATGTATATAAAAATAATATGTCAATTAAAAAATAATTATGCAAATAACACATTAGTAATTAGTCTATTTAAATTATAGTCAAACATCATTCTTTTTTAAAATTATAGGTAAACAGGTATAATATTATAGTTGATACATATTTTGATCGATCTCCACTTGGGGTAGTAAACAATTTTTTAGAGTATTCATTGAGGGATCGATAACATTAGGTAGGGTAATATAGTATTATGATGCAATGATAAAATTAATTATACTTTTATTTCATAAAAAATACACAAAAAAAAAAAAAATAATAATAAAATAAATTAAAATATGATCATATATAACCCGTGAAAAAATACAATAGTTTTACGAGTATTATAACTATTGGTAAAAATGTTTATGATTCTAATAACAAAGAACAAAAAAAAACACAATATGCATAATTATTATATTGAAGAATAAAATAAAATATTATTTGTTGAAAATAATTACTGAAATGGAAGATTTTTTGCGCATCAAATTCGGTTGGTGACTACTATTTTACTAAGGGGGGCGCAGAAATAATGGACACAGTAAAAAAATATAACATTATTTCATGGGGGTGAAGTGTTTTCAGTTATTATTAACATAATAACCTTGGCCGGGGAGGGGGTGGGGTTTTGGTTTACTATATCTAATTACAACTTACTGTATAATGATTTTTTTTCTTTTACCAAATAAATATATTTTATATTTTGTTATGAAAAAGGTACTCGTATAATATATTTATACATCATATACAAATACTAATATATTATATAATATATATATGTATTTGTATTATAATATAACTTCTGGCTGAGGAATCTTTTTCTCGGTGGTGTCATAGTATTATTATTACTATTACTATTGTGTAGCACAGGACAACGCCTGATTATTTGTACGATTCTTGTCTGAACAACATTTGAATCTCTTCCAACGTTTTGTTCTTGGTTTCCGGAACTTTTTTATACACGTACAACACGAACAACGCGAGCAACACGACAAATATGAGGAACACGTTTGACTGCAATAACTCCTATACATCGGACAAAACAAATATATATATATATATATAGTAATTAATAAATGTTTGAACATTACATTATTATATTTTAGATTTTGAACAAAGTGATTGATTGATGATGGTTTTACAAAGTCGGTGGGTTTTTTTTATCCTATGTCGCCCTTGGGTCTTTCACTGTGCGTTTGTAAGACTGATTCTTGAATATGGCTCAACCATTCGGGATCTTCATGCAGCGACTCACTCTTTTCTACACTTGAACGTGTTCAAAGGAAATTTTTAACTATGCCAGTTACGCCTTTAAGATAAATTGTCCTCCCCGTGATTGCACACCCGTTCTTAAAAGAATCGGTCTTAACTCGTTAGTAGATAGGTCAAGGCACGACACTAACCAAATTTTATAAAAAAAACTTACATCTGGTGCTATATTGTTTCTCCTACCCTTCTTCCATCTGTATCTTTAAAAGTTCTTTCCCGTGAGCCACGTCAATCTTACTCTTTCTTTATTCCGCCATCACCAACGACTTATGGCCTGAATGAACCTTTAGTACGCTGTATGTACATCACTAACTCTAACGCCTCTTCTCTATTTTTATTTAATTAAACTATAATTTGTAAGACTTAAACGTTTTTATGTATTTTTCTTATACTTATTTCTATATACGTATACTGTTAATATTGTAATGTCTATTGATTTAGAATACTTTATTATTATTATTGTAATATTGGCTATTGCTCGTATGTAATTAAATAAATAAAAAATCTGTTCCAATTCTCAATTTTGAGGATGATAAGCAAATTGAATCTAGTTGATAATATCATTTGTGGTTCAAAAGTAAAAAGTTCACAGTTAATTTTACAATAGTCGGGAAAAAAACAAAAAAAAAACGTATTAAGGAAAGATGGGATTTTTTTGCGCAAAAATGTTACCACTGCAGTTAACCATTATGGTATAAACCTCGCGCCACTACACGGGTACCATGGCGGTTTATATTAGACGGGAATACCAAGCCTTGTAATCTACATACGTATAAACTATGTCCTGCAATATCACAGGTATAATCCACGTGGGAGAGTGCAAAATTGTCGTTACCTGCAGGGGTAGAAAACCGAGGCCAACGACAAAATTAGCTGTCCAGTTGACTCCGACGGCTATGCTGGTGGCCAGTGGTCGAGAAGATGAGTTGAACAGTTCGGACACTAAGAACCAAGGGATGGATCCCGGACCAACGGCGAACGCTACGACGAAGGCCATGACGAGGACCACAGCAAAAACGGACACAATGGCATTGGCGTTCTGTAAGAGCACAACGAAGCGATCAATTAATAAAATGTTAATTATTAGATAATAATAATATTGCATTGAACGCATTCAGCGATTTTTTTTTTTTTATTTATTTGTTTGTTTGTTTGTAGGCACGGTCATAAGTTGTAAATTTATTTGGAAATAGAAATCAACCCACTACCTTATTCTTAAATAAAATTTTAAAAATATGTTTGATTATTTCTTTTTTTGTTTTTTAGACATATTGTTACTTTTTCAAATTTTATTATACAATTTCAGTGTTTAGAAATTATGAATCGTAATATTTTCGAAATTTAATTCCGAAAATAATAAGAATTAGCCGCATTAAAAACAATTGAAACGATAATGTAGTCTCACAAACACGTATTTATGAAATCCAATAGAAAAATATGAAATTTTATCAATCTACCGCTTAAATCTCATCTTTACTAACTATTCGTATAATATGTAAATAATCATAGAATAAGCAAACATGTTTTCTATTTCCATTCCGTGCGAAAAAAATAAGAAAGAAAAGAAAAGTCTTCTACGATAACAAACCTCCCAATATAACACAATAAACATAATATTATGATTATAGTTTTATGACCGAAACTTAAATGTCATAAACATGGTCTTACCACAAACATCAAAGAGATAGTAAGCATAACGGTGACAACGAACATAGACGAGAATCCAATCATCAACAGAGTTTTGCGACCAGTGAGTTCGACCAAAAACAGAGAGATGAGAGTCATTAGCACGTTGAGTGCACCCATGCCGAGCGTGGCGTATTTGGCTCCGTTATCGCTCATACCGGCCATATTGAAAATTTTCGTGGAGAAAAACATGACCTGGAAAAAATAAAAAGTTATTATGATGATTCAGGTATACCTACGGACATAGTATCTGACTCATGTTAATTGGTGATGCGTCCAAGTGTTGTATAATGTATAAATAATAAAATAAAAATTCTTTCTAACGGTTGGTCGATAATTTTACATCTGAAGCGACAGACTTATAATAGATGATCGTATTAGTACAATTTCTGCATAAAAATCGCTCGTCGAATATCGAAACCAAATTCTTTTATACAAATTTTTATGAAAGACACGAACAAAATATGTAGAAAAAAAACGTTACACCGCGTATCTCGACATAAATTTCGTGTGAACTCCAATTGAATAATATATTTTTTATGAAAAAGACGTATTTTGTACGTACATAACATTATATAGTTATTAAGCGTTATGGGTGTATATCATACTTACGGCGTTGATACCGGACAATTGTTGGCACAACATGATCATCACAGATATGCCCAGAGGAGTTTTTAACATCGGGTTCGACAACATCTCACGGAGAGTTACGCGTGGGATGACCTTCATCGCCTCGTTTTCGGCTCTCATCTCATCCATCTCGTCGTGCACTTCGATCGTTCCTCTCAGCCACTGGAGTCCTACACGAAATGTTATAATGTGTTTAAGATAAAATCATTTACAAAAAAAAAAAAAAAAAAACGATAACAGGTATTAGCAGGTTTATGTATGCAAATGCAATTATTGTGGTCGCAGCTGCAATCCATGACTGATCAGAAAACAGAAATTCGATAAATTAGGGTGTTGCGATGGAGGTAAAATTAAATCCGGCATTTATATCTGCATGTTTATTATTAAAAGTCAAAATGTATAAGTCACTTGACAAGCCCGCAAAACCCGAAAACACACAATAAACCATATGTGAACACACCTATGCGAGCAAGCATCCTAACCAAAAACCAGATAATTCACATTTATAGAGTAGTAAAATATATAAAATTGCATCGCGTCATATATCTATTGATTATGGGTAGACAAGTATAATAACAGCTATACGACTTTTATCCGTAATTTTAATTGTATGATAATTATATTATCACACGAATATGTATAAGATTTGTGTTTATTTTATTGACATTTGCAATGAGAGGTGACCACAATAAACAAGTTTTCAGAGGAATTGTAAAGTTATTATACCACAGTTTCAAAAATCTTAAAATTTTTAGTAGGAGCGAATGTTTGGTAAACGATCCTTTCCAATCTCCAAATCAGCGCCTCACTTTTTAATGATAACAGTTCGGCGAATTCATTATATAATTATTCTATGTGCCAGATATATTGATCGCACAATATGATAAACTTAAGCTTAAAAAATTATTCGAATACTTTCAAAAAGTATCTTTTACAACGCCCAGTACAGGTTAGAGCAGGTAGGTGTACATTGTGGTTATAATTATACCTCTTTCGGCTTCGATGTCTTTCTTCTTGTTGATCAGCGTGTACTTTGGTGATTCCGGGCAGAAAGGTAACGTGATGAACATGAATATGCCTGGCACGATGATTAAAGCCAATAGTATGGGCCACAGCTCAGCCGTACCCAAAATGTAGTCTAAACCCAATATTTGGGAAATCAATATCGAAATGGTAACGACCAATTGGTAAACGGTTCCGACCTGTATAAACCGTCCGAAAACAAATCTTTTAGTATACATAATAGTATAGCCGTCGAGTTATAGTTATCAGCAATAAATTTTAAATACACATATTATATTATATAAATATATATATTTATAATACATGTACACAATTCCAAGTATACGAAAAGCACTGTTCGTGAAAATATTGAACTTACAGATCCACGTAAATTTATAGGAGATATCTCGGCCAGATACATTGGAGCCAATCCGGCGTTAAGTCCCGAGTTGATGCCGATGATGAAACGTCCTACGATGATCAGTTCATACGATGAGTACATCTTTGAAACGCCTGAACAGAAAACATTTAAATTAAAATGAATTTATGTTTGACGACTATTATAATATATACATATAAAATAACATTAGACGAGTACAACGCAAATTCCTAAACAACGCAGCGTTTATTTTAAATAATGACCATCCACCTCATGGTTATAATCCATGCAGTTATGAACAGGCTTGATTTAAGCATATTATAGTTGACAGAATAGAAAGGCTAGTTGTCAATTTGAATTTTTTTTTATCAACTAATTGATATTGACATTGATTCTCCTGTTTTACTTCCTAAGATTAACTTTAAATTTCCTGCAACTTCTGTCCGCCACATGTATTCATTTATCATACCTAAATGCAACATCAATTATTTTGGGAACTAACCAATCATTAAAATGATGCGTATAGCAAATAGTAATTTATCATCTTTTTAGTAATTTTTTTGTGTTCTCATTTGTTGTTATATATAATATTATAAATTATAAATTAGTTATTGCAATACTTCCGTGTAATTGGGCTCAGCTCGTATTGTAATTTCATTAATTTTATAGGTACGCATAATGTTTTACTTTTTACTGTCATATTATAAAATATCATGCGTATAAATTTAGATTTCATATATTCGTTTAAAATAAATATATACGCGGTCGTTGAACTTCACCTTTAACTTAAATAGAAAATCACCAATGACAGAATAAGTAAAATACGTTACAATAATATATATCGACAGTACAATATGAACTTGTACGGTTTTTGAAATAATTTACTATTTAATCATTGCGGTACGTATGGAATACCAAACAAAAAATATTTCCACGCAATTATAGTGTAGGTATACATATTATAATAATATATTGTGTTATAATTCTGCGTTGATTAATTAAATTTATTTTGTATAAAATAATAATCGATAACTGTACAATAAACGCGTTGCACCTGTTCAAAGTCATATTATGATTTCCACCGCGGTAGAATATTATAATACGACGTGGAAGTGTATCGATTTATATTTGATAAAATTTAAATAAAAAAAAAACACTTAACGACTTCAACCGCGCGTTTCTTTGCAGATGCAGTCGTGTGCTACGTGTTAAAAGGGCACAGGCCTTAAATGGCGAAAAATGTTGGCAAACGGTCAACACGGGTGGTGAAAGCATTATTCACATACGTAAATCGCACAAAACAAACACACGCGTGCCTATGTTTTCTATGAGTAAGTACTACTGCACATGAAATTATTGCGCCGACAGGTTATGTACAGGATCTGATAGTACCGTACGAGCATAATATATTAAATTCCTGCGAATCTAAGTCGAGTGAATTAAAAGAGATTAGCTATTTTATTGGTATCGCAGACGTAGACGCTACCAAGCTGGACTTGAGGAGCTCAAGAACCCTCTCCCACCCCACAGAAAAAAATAGAAAAAAGAAACGTGTGCTGGTCTATAAAAATATGAAAGTAGAAAGCTGCTTCTTAAGTACCTACTGAGATCGATGGAATATCTGGTTTGAATAGATTATGAAAATATTACTGAAATATTTATTTATTTTTTAAACGGTGTACAAATACGTGGAATATTTTTTTTCCTGTAATTTTTTTCTCCTTTATAAATTATAATAATGTGTTTTCAAATGCACACAAAACGAAGACGACAAACACACGTGTATCGCATTTTCACAATGAAAATAAAAATTCACTGTTCCCGTTTACTTCGTTGCCAGACGGCTTGCAAACATTAATTTCAAAAACTATTTGATTATAAATACGCAGAAATATCAAAGTATGTTTGAGTAATAATAATCATAATCCAGAACTCGTCCAAAAACGAATGCATACAACGTGCGATGTGTTATTCGAATACGTATATAATGCGCTGAAAAAAAAATTCATAATTGTGTTTACGTGCCGTACACCCATAAAAATAAATAATTCATAAGCAACGTTTGTTATTGATTTATTTTATTTTTTATTTAAATTCGAGATAATATTTTTAAGCTATTGTATAGATCACATTATGTAGGTACGTATGTATGACGTAGACACAACGAACAAGACTACCAGAGGTTTTCAACCAGATGCCATGAACTTAGATAGAGCGTTCTGTGATATTTTTGAAATTAGAAAAAAATCAACCATACGTGTTTTTCACGATTTAAAAAAAAATGATTGAATGAAAAGTGTAATTTATTTTGAGTAGGTAATTTTTTTGCAATGTTGTGATCGATTTATTTTTAATTTTGATACTAGTTTAGTATCGCTAAACTATCAGCAATAAAAAATTTAAAAATTTAAGTATAAACAATATACACTATACACTAAAATTATTATCACCTCCGTATTATTAGAAAATACCCAACAGTGCCAAGAGGTTACAAGAGATTGAGAACTTGTAATATAGACGTACGGATATTAAATCGTCGACTATTCGACTAGGTATATTATGCTTAGGACACGTGTGGATTCTACAATTTTATATTGTAATCGACAAGACATTACAACAAAACGTACTGCAATATTTTAAAGAGAAAAACAATAAAATATTTAGACAATAACACATGTTTAAAGTTATGTATTCGTGTTAGTTTGAACATAATATTATACAATTAGAGATTTTTTTTTAAGTTTAAAAAAAAATTGTATTCAATTTATTTAATACAAATGCATAAATTAATTGGCAAAAACATAATGGAAGTTTGCAATATGTACATAATATGCATAATATTTACGATATAATGTGTAAAAACTTTTTCGATTTTCAAAAACACAAACAATTACAGGAAAAATAATATATGCATATTAAAATAATTCCCTTCCAATATTATATTATTATATTTTTGCAGTTGCAACAGAATGTATTTTTTTGTAACCATATTTGTTAAATGAAAAAAAAATAAAATTCCGTACGACAATCGTATGATAGTTATACTAATGATATAGCAAGTGACGTTTTGAATAATAAAAAAATAAATCTAAATGATCGGTTATTAAATATAATCAATTTCTTAGACTTCATCATGCGTTTATTATAGAGTAAGAAGAAAAAGTGTTTCGTATAGACAGTTGGAAATCCCACAGCAAACCGACCTAATTGACATCAATTGGTCGACTGCCATGTTATATTAAGTATAATATATTACGTTGTACACTATCAACTACATAATAATCATAATAATCATAATATTATACGTGTACGTGTACGTGCGATTAACGAGCAGTTATTAGTCATCATATAAATAACTCTTTGTCGATATGAGCGATATTTTTCTCTTTAAGTCAATCTTTGAAAATTTATAATGTCACAGTTAGGGCCCGACTATTTAAGGGACTCGTTGAAATTAATTTGTAAATTTTGAAATTTTTAATATACTTATTTTATATTAAATAATATTAGATGATATAATACCTGGAAGTATTAAAAATTTAATTTAGTAAGTTAGCCTATAGTTACTATAGAATAGAATGAATTCTATATGCTAATTCTATACTATATGAATAGAATATTCATATATATTTTTTTTAATACATTTGGTTCGTTCGATCAGTACAAACTAATCGAACGAACCATACGCCTATCATTTCTACACCAAATCGAAATTGTTTTGCACACTATTGTCAAGGGCAAGACTTCCGGATGACAAATTTGTCAAGTGTCAACATATAAGTTAGTCGCAATAAAAAAAATTGAACTCGATAGTATGTGAAAAGTGTTCATGAATGTATGAGTTTAAAAAGAATATTTTTTCAAATTCCCTACATCCAACACTTCTTATTTAACTGTATTTACTCAAGTTTTTTCGATAATAAATGTAAGGTTAATATGCATAATTAATTAAAACGATTAATTTACGTAAACAAAAGTTAAAAGTTACTGGATGTACCATAATCTACGGTTAGTGGAGGTTTTCGGTAAAAATAAAGCACAAAATATTATTTTTTCAAACGTTTAAAATAATAATCAGTTCGCTTCGTCTGCGACTCTTAACTAGAAGCGTGGGTGGTACACTGTATGACATTTTATTAACATTTTCATGGTTGGATACAACACGTGCCTACAACTGCTTACGTATTATGACACCGGTCGACTTAACTTTGGTGTATGGACGGCACGGGATTTGGCGGGATAAAATATAATGTGTACAACATTATAAATAGTAGAGAAATTAGAAATTGTATTTGAATAAATTACCATCAGATTAAACAGTGAACTAATGTAGATGTTTTATTCATTGGTTGAGAACGATGTAGCTTAATACAACGTATTATAAACGAGCATAGGCCATCAGCATGTATGTGTACTATACTTAATGTTTAATCATCTAACGACAAACGTATAATATGTACGTTTATTGTATATTATATATGTGTGTGTTATGTGCATATTATATTGGTTTTTAACGGGAAGAAATTTATTGGCTTTCAGAAATGGTATGAAAATTACTATTTTATTTACATGATAGAATTTCTAGTTGAAATAAAATATTGAAACGTTTTACACACCATCACAAAACATGTCCATATATATATATATATATATATATAATATGTCCTTATATGCAGCAGGAACAATTATACTAGCACCTAGGGCAAGGATACATCCACAAGATAACCGAGAAATAGAAGAGTTCGCATACTTGGGAAGTATAAGGGAACATGGCAAAAGTAAAATGGAAATGATAAAACGAATATGCCAAACTAAGATATTATTTAACCAAAAAAAAAGAATTTTACTTCAACAAATATCAGTATACACACCAGTAAAAAAATACTGAAAATCTAAACTGCAAAACGTGAACAATTACCTAAGAAAAACAGAGGAGAATAGAAGCTTTTGAAAAATGCTCAAGATAAGTTGAACGAATATTATAACCAACGAAGAAGTATTAGAAAGAAGAACGCTATGGAATAGTATCAAAAAAAAGAAGAAATTAATGGATTGGACATGACGTACTGATACACGATGGATTGCTGGACAAATTATAGAGGAACGCGTAGAAGGTAATAAATTATTATTACTAATAATTATAGGGGAAGATCATAGTTGGAGTGTATGCGACAAATAATGAAAGACCGGGGGTGTAATTCTTACGAAGAAACAAAGAGAAAGGAAAGTAGCAGGGAAGAATGGAAAATTTCTGCAAACCAATTTTAGAATTGAATACAAAGAGAGAAATATATGTATAAAACATAACATATAGACTAAATCGATCGATTTAGACTTACCTTGGAGTGCAGCCGACAGGACGACCAGTGCGTTAGACACTAGCAAACCGCCTTTGCGACCAAACTTCTCGGCCACGAAGCCGGTACTCAGACCGCCAATCATACCGCCGAAACAGAATATCGACACCGCAACGGCCCATATCAATGTCACTTGCGTTTTATCCGCTATCTTTCCGTCGTTTCTGTCGCTTATCACACTGCTTATCCATTTTTCAATCAGCTGTAACGGTATATATGGAAAAATCACACACTGCATAAAATGTACTAAAAATATATATAATTATACATATAATATTTTGCGGGTGCTTAACAATGTAGGTGTGCAGCACATTTTAGCACGGTGACGAATTATAAATCGTAAATTATCAATGAGATTTGCGTATATTAATCATCTGAAATTTCAATCCGTTATTTTCACCCGCGAGGGGATGATTCGGGCATGAATGGTTTTTATTCGAATAAAAATGTAAACCCACATTTTTTCAACCCCGGAGATCTGTCACCCCTAGTCAGCATGTGCTAGTTCTCAGACCGACGTCGTTTGGGACCATCTCTGATTATTCGCCGTAAGCGTGTTACTATGGTAATAACGGCTAACTCACAACTTTTAAACGCAACAAAAAATTCTGTAGAGAGACATGTCAATTAATGGGCTGAGAGATTTTCAGAGGATTACTGCGTATTAGGCAACCACGGCAGGGCGTCGATTCCATATTATTAGCACGGCGTCTCTACCGGTCGAGTGAATTTCCTTTTTGTCGAAACAAAAAAAACCAATCTTAGTGGCGCTAAGATGATATTATACAGAGTGATCCGTGTAAGGCACTCATTATTTCGAAAAGTTTTAATTTTTTTGAAAATATTTATTTACATAATTTTACGTAATTTCAAAACCACAAAGAAAATCCTCCAAGATGCCCGACTTACAATTATCCTCTGATGATTAAAAACTATTAACCGAATACAGGAAATACGAACTACAACTTCAGAAATTGTATAAATTAATACATCATTTATCAGAAAATCAAAGCTCCAGTATTTCTAATATAGTCAAATTTCTAAAAGATACTGAATTATATACAACAATTTAGAATTGTATTTATATATACCTATCTATATGTTTTATTGCTTTTCCTTTATTTTACTTTATTTCTTTATGTAATAATATTATAATATGATTACTCAATTGTAATAATTAAAAAAAGATTCTTGTAACCAATGGCCCAAGTCGCCAAGGTAGTTATTATTAAATTTGTTTTTTATAGATTAAAATACTCCAAATAATATGCTGCTGGGGAATATGAAATTAAAAAGTAAAAATTATAACGATAAATAATAGTAAAAATATAATTTTTTTTTTGCAGATATGTTATTTTGAAATGACATCAAGTTTTATAAAAAAAATATTTTCAAAAAGGTTAATACTTTTCGAAATAATGCCAGTGTAGACATTTAAATGGATCACTTGGTATATTATAGCCAAAAAGTCTTGGATCATTGGTTTTGCGCTTGTAGAACGGTACAATATACATTATAATTTACGAAGCCACTTAAAAATTAAAAAGCAAACCGTTCGACATCGCGTGTATACGCTTACGCACAAAATCAATGATATTCGACAAGACAAAATACGTGTTAAATGTACAAATTCGAATTTTTGCGGTGTATCGGATCTAATTATGTAATTATAATATTATCTATCTGACGATAAGGTGGAACGAGAGCGGCTAATTAAAAAAGAAACAAACTCAGGATAATAATTTGTAAAACATTATTACAGTATGGTAAAAAAATATCAAATTACCGCGTTTTCTAGTTTTCGTTTCCTGTTTGGGAATATAATATAATTTATATCTTAATGCGTTGCGTACACACTGCCGCCACTACTAATAATATTCGTGCTCATAGTGCATTAGAACCCAGAGATAGAGAAAAGCATAATAAATATATTTTAAAACTCTACACAACGAACACGGGAATGCGTTCCGAAGACGCGGTGGCTTCGAAAAAACGAATTTAATAAACCCACTGTTTGCTGCGTCGAAAATTAAAACGAGATTTATATCAGCTGAAAACATGTTGTCCTGCTCTGCAGCTGCATCAGTCGTCGCAGGATGCCGACATTACATCACAGGAGGTGCTCACAAAAAACGGTTAGGCTCTGGGATTTATTTTTTAATTTTATTTTCCACGATATAAGCATATAATATAAAATATCATGTAAGTATCCAAAACGCGTTTTATAGCCTAGACAGATATGCCTACATGATATATCATACATTCCTGATTCCGGTCTGTACGTGTTTGTGAGTGTGTGTGTGTGTGTGTTGTGGGCCGTAAAAGAGTTGGTTTTGGGATTTATTTTGAATATATTTGGTGGAGGAGAGACAACACAATTAATTTATAGTGAAACGTAGAAACAAAAAAACGTATACATGTATAATTTAAGTCTCTCGAAATCGATAATATTGAAGGTGAACCTCGCGCGCGCGCACCCATCGAACGGTTCGAAAGCCCGTGTGGCCGTTATCGTTCGTACCAGCCGCCACTATATATAATAATATAATAATAATAATATTATAAGGCGTCGCATACGAGTCAGTTTATTTTAACACAAAATACTCCGGCGACTTTCGAATTTTTGATGAATGCATTTTTTCGTGTCGTTCGAGGTGTCGCGTAACATTCGAGGCCTATGCATAATATTAACCAACATCGATTTTACCTACTCTTATAAGAAGATGCCAATGCAATATTTGTTTTCTCTATAAGACACACACACACACGCGCCCGCGCAACATAGATAAAATGCTTTCACGTAAAATCGTTTTTTTTTTTTAGTAATTTTAGAGTAAAATCACCTATTACAAAAATTATAGAAGATAATATGTTTGAGAGTACGACAATTATATCAGCTTTATATTTTTATTAATATCTGACTTCGTATTCGACTTTCAAAATAAAAAATTGTAAATGATTTTTAAATTGTGACAATATTTAGCCAAATCGATATGTAGTCATACCCTCAAAAATATTATTATCTATAATTTTTGTAATGGTAATTTAACTGTTTAAGATTAGTCATAAACATTAAAAAATATTTTTGCGTGAATGATTTCCGTCTATGTTGCGCGTGTGACCGGAAAAAGATAAAAACGCGTTGACATAAGTGAGCTGGCATCCTCTTAAGTCCTATTCTACGACGATCCGTGTAATGTTTGAGAAATTCGTACTAGGAAAATGTGGATCGTCTGTTTGGACAATATATTGTCTAGATTAATAATTATTATTATAAACATTTAGGTGAGCCGTAATTCATAGGAAATCCCCAACAGCTCAGCTTATCTAAGTGTCTGTATGGATAATAAGATTGTGTTGGTTCAACGTTCGGTATATATTTGCGTATCGTTATAGGCCGTTCAGACATTTTACGTGCTCTGCGTATTAGTACGTAACGCCGTAGTATGATTGTATTAGCCAACACACGTAATAATATTATTATAACCCGAGACACAACCGAATTCGGGTTAAAATAAAATAGCAATGAAAACGTACCGATAAAAAACTCAAGACGACCCCTCTTTGAAAAAAAAAACCCAACCCCTTGCGGTGTGTACATCTCGGCGTTATAATGTCGTATATTTTTTTTATAATAATAAACTATTGTAGTATTATCGAAGGAATGCAGGTAAGACGAAACGTGTCTCGGGTCGGGAATCCGAATCTTATGACGATGTGCGGTGCCTATGTATTTTTTTTTTTGGAAATATTTTCAATCCCCACACTACCGAACGGATTATAATATATAATATAAAAAACCATCGCGTAGCGGTCGTACACAATCGTTGAGCATTAATAATATATTATGTTACTTGTAATAAAATCTCACGTATGTGTGTGTGTAAGTATGGGCGAGGTGCTTACCGCACTGGTATTGTACCCATGTCGGAATGCTGACGGTGCATATTATAAACCTACGACGATGACGGGCACCGTCAGTCGTATATTATTTACCTACCCGCCAAACCGGAATCGGGTAACAAGAAAAACTACTCAAAGAACCGATTATGTCCGTGAACAAGATCAACCCCTTATTTATACGGATAATAGGTGGTGCATATGAGCAGACAGCTAAATGGTTTGCTGTAATAATAATTTTAGATACTATTGTACAGTCGGTGTACGGGTTGTATAAAACGATACGACTTGGTGGGATTAGAAATCCGGACCCTGTTATTTTTTTTTTTAATAACAAGACCGTTTGCAGCCGTCGGCTATTTTTAATTTATATTCTTGCCTCTACCCCGTACTCGCATACCCCGCCGGGGTGGAATATAAAAATTACCATAATCGAGGAGCGTTCACATGTGGTCACCACTATAATATTACACGAATATGTAAAATATACGTTTGATGATGTGCGAGTGTGTGTGTACGGAGAATGGTATATTTGAAAGGCGATATACTCAGAAATGTCAAGATAAAGTCGAGACGTCGTATGTACCCGAAAGCTTGGCTACGGTAACATGGGGGTTGTGAAATGGACGATGTGTTTAGGGGACTCCGACCTACCCTGTCATGCTTGTCCGGGACGGGAGATGATATTGCGCCACTTGTTGTCTCTGACCGCGGTTTTTGAGATCGCCACGTGTAATTACGCTACTATACACGTACAGGGGCCACGTGTGGACCGCATATCAATTTCATGTGGCTGACGAGTAAAATTTATAATTTATACAAATTCGAACATAGTGTATAAAAACCACGAACTAAGATAGTATGAACTAGAAACGGCGGATTTAAACGTTGTTTGGTCGTGAAAGATACCTTGTCAATTTAATATTCCAAAACCTAAGAGTTATAAATTTAAAGTGTAATACAATTTTTGTTTGAAATAAAATAATGTGTATTCAAACTATAGCTCGTAAAAAATGTATTTTCATTTTTTGGGTTTTAATATCTAGAAAGTACCTCTGCAGATGTAGTAAATGGGTATATGATATGAGTTGTCTTAATAGGTAGCTGAGGCTGCACTAGAGTAAGATATAAGGGCGGCAACTTTTATATACCTCCTCCTCCTCCTCCTCAAAAAACACTATTACATATAGGGACGGCGTAAATTATATTTTCCTATGGCTTCAAAAACCCTAAGGCCAGCCCTGGTCATATAGTATATGGATATATATTATAATATTACTGTAACGTCGTGTCGAGTACTTACCGCTTGAGGAGCGTTCACCACGCCAGTGTTGTATCCATGTTGAAATGCTGAACCGAAAGCCGAAGCTATGATGGCGAACAACAATCTTCCGTTGAAGCTCTGCAACAAAAAAAAAAAATCGGTTGGTCGGTGTTCGGTTTGTAATGGGATTTCAGTGTGGGTTTCCGTCCGTTCGTCTGAAACGGAATAACAACCATGCACGCGGCTCGCCGTTTCGTCGCCGTCGTCGCACGGGGAGGGCGAGAAAGCGCGTATCGTGACGCAACAACAAAGGCCCGCGGTCGCCGCGTCTCGGAGTTTGCGCATTTTTTATCCTTTTTTTTGCCTATCGCGTTAATAATAATAATAATAATAAAATATTCGATATTTTATCGTTATTGTCGTCGTTCTTTTCGGTGCGTTTTTCAACACTATCTTTTCGCCCGACAATAATATTATTGTCGTTTGCGAATGTCATAAAACGCCGTGAACTGCAGATTACACGGTAGTAGGTATATGATGATAATATTCTTTCGTCGACCGTCCGACCAGCACTAAAGTTTGAAATTTAAGACGGACGGGCATCGGCGGTGGTGATGTTCGTTTATTATATTATTATTTGCTATTAATGTCTAAGGTACGTACAGGTATTTTATGGCTATCGACTCTCTTATCGCAAATATTATTATTGTTATATGACCATATTACCAGCAGTTGGCGTCCGTCTGGTGGACGGGCAAACCACTAGAAAACTTACAATAGTACTATTATAGAGACTTATCTCGACAATTATTATTATTTATGTTTGTACAGTGTATAATATAGTATTAATAAGTTTATTAAATTGTCATCAGGTATTAGATTTTGTCAATATTATTACAACAGTTATTACAGTTATTACGAATCTAACGGTTACGATAAATATCTGAACACAGGGAAGTATCCTATGGGGAGGGGGGAAGGAGCTAAAGAGACTTCAGCCTCCCCCCCCCCGTTGGCCATGCTATGGTATAAATCTTATATGATAAAAAACAAAGGACCAAACCATGATATTTCCGAAAACGGTTTTGAAGAAACGTTAAACGTATTATCAATAATTAAGTTATTATGGTAACAGCTAATAACGACATAGTATAAAGTAACAGCATAATATTATTTGATATTAATTTTTTTTATAATATTATTTTTATTATTATTTAACGTAGTAAGTAGTAACAAATATTATGATGCAAGTGTTATCTAGAACGTACCCATAATATGGCTATATGATACAATAATCAAATCATTTTTCAAAAAGGTACCCAGAAGAATGCAACTAGATGACTGGAGCAAATAATAAAATACCAAAAATAATGTATTCTGAAGTTAATAGAAAAAATAAAAATTTATAATTTATATAATTTATTATATGACACTTATATAATTTATTATATGACACTTAACATTTGTATTATAAAACAACACCTACAACTTTTTATTAAAATTAGTTTGGAAAGATATCGAATTACGATTTACTTCATTTAGCCTTCCCATATTTAAAGATCCTGGGTTTGTAATTTTCTGAATACAATAATAATTGAAATCTGTTTCTTTAAGTGTATCACTAGTGGTAAAGATAATCTCATCGACGTGTCAAATATTTATTTATTTATTTATTATTATTATTATTATTATTTATTTTTGTTCAGTTGTATAATAATAATTATTGCTCAAATTGTCAGAATATAAATTAATTTATCATAAACGTGAAAATAAACACATACTGTTTAATATATTTATACGCCAATCTCTGAGTTCTCTAATACTTTATTACGTACTTTAATACGCGTTTTAAAAATTAAAAACATAAATCCAAAATATACATATTATACAGTATTATTTACTTTATTACCTAATATGTATATTATAAAATATTATGGTATACCATAAATTATTATAATCTGATACTTCTCGCAACTTTCTCTTTTAATTATTTCGTATTATACCTGTCTATAACCGCAGTACCTATTTACAGTGGGAGTAAAAACTTTAACTATTTGTATTCCAATTTGAGAGTAAAATAAGCAGAGATTTGTAAATAAAAATATTCACCTATTATTTTATTCAAGAAAAACTGGACTGTAAATCGTGTTGTAATGACGTCGATTAATAGTATCAACCGAAACATAAATAAAATTTCTATTTCAAACAAGTTGCGACATAATATCATTTTTAACATCATATGTAGGTTTATTATATTATATTCAGTCCTGTTCAGTCGCATAAACTGACGACATTAAACCCGGTTTCGACTAATGGAACTCTTCGTATAAAACTTAAATCGGGTTTAAGTTTAGTCAAATGGTTAATCGACTACGAAGTATGAAATTAAAATAATAAAATAATACGATTTTTTCTAATTTATGTTGAATAAAAATATCCTTGTATGAACGATTATACAACTGGAATTACTTCAATAAAATAAAATTGAATACAAAAATGTTCACACATCAAAAAGTTGAGACTAGGTACTTCCTAAGATTTAATAGTGTATATTACAACTTTAATTATTTTAAAACTGTTTATTTCTTGTAAAAACCATTGAATTGTAAAAGACGATAATTCCTATGTATAACATTGTCTATCTTAAAAACTTTTAAATTAGTAATATTTTAAAAATACTCACTATAATGAAACATTTAAATAAATAAATAAATAAAAATACTCAAGAATCAATTAGTTTTTGATACAGCATATTATATATATTTTTTATTGCACATTAATCATCATTATAATTAATAATATATTAATACTTAAATTCAGTTAAAATATTAGTTTTATATAAAATAATGTTAAACGGATAAATTAATATAAACATAGATTTATAAAAAATATACATGACACAATAATAATGTTAAGGAATTATTATAACATCTGAATTTCGTTGTTCTTTAATCAAATTTTAAATGTATTTATTTGTAATATTTAGTATGAAAATCAACACAAGTAAAATATTTATTGATTAACTAAATATAAAATATTATGTAATTTGGTTACGGAAAATGTGAAGTTTATAAAAATTGAATATGCATTGTCAAAATTACCAATTATTTTAAATGTACACACATTATCGTTTAAATATATTTTATAATATTATTAAGTAGCCATTATATGTATATTGTTATAAATTATGATAAAACATTTAAATGTAATATAAAGGTTACTTAGGTACCCATATGGCTATGTATGTGGTTATGTAGTTATAAATTATTATGATATACCTATTTATAGTGGGTGCAATCAAGATAATTATTCTAATTTGTAAATTGACAATTATGATTTACGATTTTTGTGGAATATTCGTTTATTTAAAAATATATACAACTATATTAAAATAACCTAACATTTTTTTTAAAAAAAATCAACAAATTTTCCATATTATCTCATAATTGCATTCACACTGGATTGTCAAACCACATAAAGTTAAATAAATTATATGGATTGCTAGAATGCAAATAAAAACCGGTTACCAACACATACACAGAGACAGGTTTGTTGGACGAAGTTAACTTGGCCTTATGTCGGCCCCTATGGCGCATCGTGAGTGCATTTTTATAGTTCCATCTCGTTTTGAACTCGCTTGTTATATTATTATATTCCCTCGAAAAAACATGACTGTTAAGGCCATGTAATATACTAATGTGAAATGTAAAATTTCCCCCAAAAAATAAATAAACGTCATAAACGTCACACTTAAACCTAAAAACGAAATAACATTATACCAGCTGCAAGTCTGGTTGAAATATTTGAAAAATAAAATTATCGAATTAAATTTACATTTAAATCTAATGTATGTAATCAAAATACATTTATAATTATTATTATAAATTGTAATACATGCAGCTTGCATACACAGATTCAACGTTGCACAGGGCTTGGTCAACTAATTGGTTGGTTTTCAAAGTTTAGAAACTGTTTGGAAGAGACTCGTCTGATAAATAATGAATAACTAATAACACATATGAAATTATATTATCATTTCATTATATTTAAATGTTGATAAATATATACCATTAGTTTTAAGAATTCATATTTTCGTTGTTAATTGACTAGCTACTTATCATTTTGGACAATTAGACAATTATTATATAATAATTATAAGATTAGGCGATTAATGATATTAATTCACGTTTAATAAACTTTTAATTAATCAATAGGTTTATAGTTATTAAAACAAATTTGATTTTTTCTTAAACATTTTAGCTAAATACCAACACTAAATACTAAACTCATTGATAAAATTTGTATTTTAGAAAAATATATTGTGAGTCTTTGAGATAATACTTAAATATATTATAAATCAGAATACTTATATTTTTGCAAGTCAAAAATGTAATTTGTTATTATCAAATTTGACGGAAATCGACGGATAAGCATAATGTAAATTTTCTGTTATTTAACCAACACGTGAAAAAGCGTAAAGCATATTATACCTACACCATGTACCTTTTGTAAATTATTGTAATTTGTTTTTTCAGCAATATATTAGCCATTAGGTAATAATTAAATTTAGGTTCACGTACCAATACTCGAATGCTAAATTAATTTAATTAAAAGGAATAAAAATATACAACTATGAAGGATCAATCGAAAGGTCAATGTCAAGATGTTCTTAATAATATATATTATAATATAAGTGTATTCTATGTAATGAGTATATTAATATGAATTACTTCATATACAATCTCCGGTAATGCATATCGGGACAGTTGTATATTATAATAATGATTATAATTATTGTAAATAAATATACCCGATTTAGGAGTGGTTTTAATCAATATAATATAGTATCTATTACCATTTTTAATGTCTGTACCAAATGTATTAATCGTATTTTGTTTAATAATCACTTAATACATTTCACGTGATTGGGCATTCGTTGATCTCTCCATCATCCATTTAGGGGAAATAACGTGTGATAATTTTTCTTCAAAATAACAAATATTTATAATATTAAAAATTAAATATCACAAAATAGGTTTGTTTAACATTATACACGCGCATAAAATATGTGCAATTGGTCTAAGTACAATACCTAGGGTGCTCAGGTTTTTAAAATAAAAATACGAGACAAGCTTGTTAAGCTTATATATATATATATATATATCGTGAAATAATAAAAGTTAAAACTTATCACGTGTTAAATAGATAACTAGGTAGGTATGTAAATATAAAATGAAAGAAATAATAAAGAATCGAATTTTTTTATTGATATGTTTTTATTAATAAGATGAAAACATTTTTTTTTAATGTTGTAACAATTTAATAATAAACTAATAATGAATAAAACAATAGATATATTCTTTTTAATTGTTTATAAAATTTTAAGTTTAAACGAATTTAAATTAATAGATAAATATTTCCTTCGTGTTGACCTGTTAAATATTAATAATTTTGTTTAAAAAAATATTAATATAGAATAATTTATTGAAACTTGATAAAAATAACAGCGGTGATTTAAAGAAAATAAAATTTATTTTTTTTTTACTAAAACTATTTTGATTTTAGATAATATAATAAATAAAATCACGTTAAGCACCCTACCTACCCAAGGTACTTTTATAGTAAGGACGTATACGATATACCTATGCCCTATATATATATATGTATGTACGATCATCAAAATATAATATTTATTTATTATAACATGTAGGTATCTATATCAACCGATTTTTTTAAGTTTGAATGTTTACGGCGAGTTGTTTGTTCGGTGACCGTTGCAAGTATCGTAAAGTAAACATTTTTAAGCGCGCGATTTGCTTATTACCGCAATATTATTGCACGGTGCGTTTATTTATTAAATGAGTACCTCTATTTGGCAATTATATTATGTTTATCGCTGTTGATTTTACTTTAAATAAACGATTTTTTTTTTCATTTTTTAACTGCAACGACATCAAACGAGTTATTTCATGCATCGGATAATATTATGCCATTAGGAAACACATATAATATATGAATACAATACGTTTTAATATCATAATATATAGTATGGTTCGTGGGGAAGGGGGAGGGGAAATGTAATGGTACACGTATATTATACGTTTTTATTATTATTATTATTATTTATATATATTATATACACCTAAACGTTTAAATGCCAAACGGTTTGGACGTTATATTGTCGAGTTAGAACAGAATAAATATAGTAGATATATATAATACGTATATACAGAGTGGCATATCGTGATTTACTGTTTTCACTTGCATTATACACGGAAACAATAGATAAAACGACGGGAAAACACGATGGACTATCCTCAGTTTTGTAAAAATATCTTTCAAAAGTATTTGAATAGCAATACAAATACATTTTAAAAGTATTCGAAATACATAACAAGTATACTTTTTATTGTATATTAAAATATCTTATATTTATCACGAGTATATATTTAGAATTATTAATAAATATTTAAATGAAATAATCAATAAATACATTATTAATTGGTTTAAGAATTTTAAATGTCACATACCTATTAAATTTTAATCAGGTCAACCTATTGTAAGATATTATTTCGAGAACAATTTTCAAAATATTAAAACACGAAAAAAAAATATTGGTCGTTGAAATACAACGGTAAAAAGAAAAAAAAGATTTAGTATTCTGGAATAAAATACAAAGAAAAGTATTTTTAAAGTATTTAAAATGCACTTGGCGAAAAGTGTTTGAGAATTATTTGATATACTAAAAAATTAAATACAAATATTCGAATACTCGACTAGACTGGGCCAACCTTGTGCAAATAATATAATATGTAAATATTACATGTGTTACGTTACAGGCCTATATTGCTTCACATCATAGCAGTACGTCGTGTACAGTGAAATAAAAAAAAACTCGACATTCCAAGTTTATAATACAATATATAATTTATTGTTGTATTATAATACATGTCATATTATTATTATAACAAATGAGCTCGGCGAAATGATTAGTTTGTTTTCGGTGTACACGTCACACGAAAATCGTCCGCGATGCGATAGGCGAGTCTACGAATATTTCAGTCTCGGCAATTTAACTCCATTGTTTTAAATTATAATATTGACATCGACAGCCGTCGTACACGTCCTGATAAGATCGTAATGAATTATTACTGTGTGATACGCGGTCGTTGTGTTAAAATAAGCGCACGTGTGACATGCTCTGCAGACGCGGTTGGGTGCGGCGACGCAAGTATATTATATCTGTGTGTGTATGAGTGTGGGTGATGGTAGGAGGAGGTGGGGCTAAGCTGCACAATTAATATTTTTATAGACCCTCAGAGTATATGCGTCTTAAAAATTATATCGAATAATAATAGTCACGAATAACGTAGTTTTATTCCATACAAGGTAACAAATTTACCAAGAACGAGAAGGTACTTATTATCTAATATATAAAATTCTCGTGTCACAGTTTTCGTTGCCATACTCCTCCGAAACGGCTTGACCGATTTTGATAAAAA
>JACXSJ010001301.1:38740-100951 GCA_014851325.1 Pentalonia nigronervosa
TATTTGTTTATAAATGGTTGCTATACCACCAATCTCTGTTTATTTATAAGGTTGTCAATGGTTACGTATTTATAACTATTATAATTAGTAAGAATATATTATCGTATACATATTTTTGCAAATAAATTTATAGAAAAAAAACAAATCTTCGGCACGGGCAACCGTCGCAATGTTTTTCATACCTAATTCTGATTTCACTTAACTTACGCACATCACGGAGTCCGCAATCCACCGCAGGTGGATTGCCTACCCGATAATTTACTACTCGCATTACTGTCCGTGATCTAATGCAGTGGATTGCCTACCTAGGTGGTTTAAATGCATGTAAATCACTTCAGATTAATCTTAACTTAATATTTGGCTCAAGCAACGCTGGGTGGGACAGCGTGTATTTTGCACGATTAGTTAATCTCAAAGGATTTCTTAGCTCAAAGGATTATTATGCGCACGGATTAATGATTAGACGTGGCCTGGACAACGTCATTTTACGATGTCGTGAGCTTTGTCAACAATTCATGGTCGACATGTACGCGAAGATTGAGAGCGAACGACTACGATACTTACGATATAATCAACAAAAGCTGCGCGCGGAAGAGTACATTCATTTGCGAGACGCTATCAACAACAACGCCGACGTCGCTGAAATTGGTAACCATGTCATTTTACCATCATCGTACGTAGGCGGTCCACGTCATATGCAAGAATATATACAGGATGCTCTGACTTTCGTGCGCGAATATGGACGACCATGTTTATTTATCACGTTCACATGTAATCCAAAATGGCCAGAGATTACATCTTTGCTACTGCCTGGCCAAAATGCAATGCATCGCCATGACATTACAGCACGTGTGTTCAGGCAAAAGTTGAAGTCTTTAATAAGTTTCATTACTAAATCACATGTATTTGGTCCCACACGTTGCTGGATGTATTCGGTTGAGTGGCAAAAGCGAGGATTACCTCATGGAAATTATTTATATGGCAAAACAACGTATGCCGGGTCAGCTAGTATATTATATACGGGGTGATTCGCCAACATATTTTCATTTAATAATGAATTTTTTGGAAATTTTAAATATACTGCAGGAAGACCATAGTTTCAAATTCTTGAGATTTTTTTGTACTACTTAAGGAGTGTCATGTGGAGATACAAACTTCTTCAAATGAGAACCCTTCTTTTCAAAAGGAATTTTTTTTTGTTAAAAACTTTGAAGTAACAAAATCAAAATTTAAACGTATAGTTTTTGAGTTATTTAACTTTATACACTAGGTTCACGGTATAGTAGAAAATATGGTTGATGTGGAAATTTAAAAATTTTAGAACCTAATTATTATTAATTTATAATTTATAAATGTGTTCTGAAAAATAACTGACAAAGTGTCTTCACCTGAAGGCTTCTAAAATCTGTTCTTTCAAGCCATTTATCATTTATCTCTTTTACTTATTGTTTAATATTATTATGTAATAGATTATAAATTATATTATGAAGGAAAAAAATAAAAATAGTCTAATTATAATAAATACTAAATCCAATAATACATATATTTTATATTTTTGTAATACAATTTTTAAGAACTATTATCCTCAGTATAAACTATTTAATAACTGAAACTACTCATTCGAATTTTGAATTAAGTACATAAAAAATTATTCAACTGAATAATTTACAGTAAAAATGGGAGGTTCTCATTTGAAAAACAGAAATTTGTATCACTACAGGATATTTCTTAATTAGTGCAAAAAAACTCAAGAATTTGAAAATATAGTCTTAAATTAAATTTAAAAACTCCAAAAATCAGAATTTAAACAAATTCATTATTAAATGAAAAAATGGGGGTACCCATGCTTGATGAATCACCTTGTATATATAATGCTACAAAACCGTATCTAAAATTTGGCTAGTGTCGGTATTGAAAGATATAATGTTGTTTTAAAGAATACCGCTATACGTATATTGAAAGTAAAAACGTATAATTTAAAAGATAAAAAATTTAAAATAAAAATACATTTTAATTTGTTGGTTTAATAATTTATTATTTATACACCTATATAAATATACACATTCCATAAAAAACTATTAATGGACGAATTTTTCGCGTAAATATAACCACACTTATTATTCATCATTTCACTTTTGTTTATTGTAAAAATTTAACTTACAGATTATAAAATATATTAATGATAAACAAAAAAAAAATCTACAAGAATATCAATGTAAATGTATATTTTTATGACCTCATTTAAATCACTTACTTAAAAATATTTAATTATATTTTATTATGCACTAGGTCGAACAGTGTAGGAGAAATTTTCACACAAATTATTAAAAAGAAAAATGTGAGTGCTACTTACAACTTATCCAAAAATTTAGTCATAACTGCGCGTCATTATTATAATAATAGATACTATTATAACGGCGAAAGACATCGCGGATGAAAAATATAAAAACTAAATGAGCATAACAACCGTATTAGCCGCTTGCCGCCTGAAACCGTTGAGTGTTGTCGGCGCAGAACTAAAATAAAAACAACGATAAGGGTTAGGTATAGGGTCGACACAGTGGCGTATTTAGGTTTTCTCGGCTCATAGGCACTTTTCAGTTCGCCGCCTCTTCTACCCCACCCTCTTAAAAGTATATGAATAAAATATATTTGAATGCACAATTTGCTACATTATATTATTCTTCATGAAAATAGATGCATTATCAAAATTATTTGATTATCATTTTCTACTTCAAAAATGAATAAAATTTAATTTAATCAAATCAAAAGTTTTTTTTTGTAGTTTTGTAAGAAAATATGATAAAATTAATCAACCCCAAAGATCGTCGCTCTAGCATCGCGCCTAAATACGCTTCTGGGTCGATGTGCGCTGGTCGCATTAACCAATAAGTCTGCAGCTTTTGCCATTTTTGATTATTACGTTATTTTGTAGAAACCAATGTTCTACTTACGTATAGTTTTTATTTCGAAAATATAAATGATTAATGATTGATATTATATCATTATATTACTCAGAATAACCTAACAATTATTAAATCTGTTTAAAAAAAAAAATAATAAAACCGCGATTGCCGCGAACAAAAAATTAGAACATGCCACTGCAGCCATCGAACCTTACCCGTTATCGGTCACTGGTTTTTACGGGCGAATCTCGTTCGACGAATGATCACAGTAAATAATTATACATTCTCAGATAAAAGATTTTTCAGCGGAAAAATGATCTCCCATAACATATACTGTACGTTATTAACCACAAGTCCACATGTCGTAATTGAATTGCTCTTTTAATTGTTCTATTCAAATGACGAACAACGAATATTTCAAATATTTATTAGATTCTGAGAGGAGCAATCATTTAAAATGTTTTTTTTTTTTGTATTTGTGTACACGTTAAGCAGTCAAAACAATGCTTTGATTTTTAACTTTGGTCATTTTTCTGGTGCAAAGGTGAATTTAGAGTTTTTAAACGCGTCGGGGAAAACATAAGAAAAAATTTAAAAAAATGGGAATTTTTACGCAAAATCAATTTTAGACAAAATTGATTTTTCAGTTTTTTGATTCAATACAAAAAATATTAACAGTGGATACACGTATTTTTACCGAATGTTTATATTATTATTTTTTATACATCATATAATTTTCAATATATTATTTTGACTAGTTTTGAGCTATTTATAGGCATTTTCAATGTTCAATTTTTTTAATTTTTTTTTTCATTAAATGTTAATAACATTTTTTTCGTTGGGTAAATAACCTAAAAAAATTAAATACAAGGTTTCTCATAAGTTTTTCTAATTGCAATTCAAAATTTCAAATATTAACATAATTCATCAAAATCTAGAAAATTCCCAAATTGTTCTATACTTAAAAAAATAATTCAACCTACTGTTTTCCTATAACTAATATCTAATTGTAAAATAAATAAATTAAATAGCAACAATAATATGATAAAATAAAGGCTAACAGATGGGGATCTTCGCTCAGAATCGTTTTTCATATACGATTTGGTGGTTTAGTATATTATAATTTAATTCAAATTCAACACATCCATTACAGTGACCCATCTAGACACATATACTGTGCAACAGAGCGGTACCCATTTGCCCACTTTTTATTTTTTATTATCGCCGTGTACATAATTATTATTATGTGACGTTGACGAGATCGATTTGTGTTCGATATTATTCGTTTTGTATTCAATCGCATCATTGACTAAACCGACGATGCGCCAAACGTTTCCCGAAACAATACACGAACATATTATAAAACAACACGTGCGCACCTGATATAATATTGAGTTTCCGAACAATAATTATTATTCTCACCGCTAGTCGGGACAGTAAAATATTTGTCCGCAACAGCTAACAACGTCCCTGCCTATATAGGTACTACGTAAAAGGGCAAAATATGTAAACTGGGCCCGTCATCACTTTTTGTTTTAAACTCGGCCCGATAAACATAACCGAGAAATATTTGTTGACCATAACCAAATAAAAAATACAAACTGAAAGCTATATTAAAATCAACAGTCTGTCATGAACTATTTCAATTTTAAAATTCCAAAACTAAAAAAAAAATAACTTTTGGAAATCATACTTAGAAAATATAAATATTAAGAAATATCAGTAAATGAATACGTCAAATACACGACATTCTACTTAAAAAAAACGTTTACTTACATTTTTAAATTTATATAATTTAATAAATTCTACTATAACGAATTTTCATACTTTTTAATAACACATGAAAATGAAAATAAAATAAAATATTTGTGGAGCATAATACAATTCAACTCCGTGGTGTCTTCTGGATAATGTTAAATAGTTCCCAAATATATTATAAGATAATTATTAATTTTAGATAATTTGAGAAGATCTGGGCATATTATTATTTTTACTCAAGTCGAGTTTAGTACACGTCAATCATTTTTACCTGAAAAACCCCGAGCTGAGCTTACTATATATGGTATACCTTTTTAACTTATTTTTTCCTCGATTCGAGTTTACAGTCGCTCGCGTAGAAATCCTTCAGACCGCAAAAAATAATGTTGCAAGAAGCCAATGTGTAAAATAAAAATATGTACTAGATATATTGTGGTGTTTGATGTTGCAAGTTTTTGTTAGTTCGAATACTCTTTTAGTATTCCAAATCTTCTCCAACATTTTTTGACTGTAAGTGTGAAATACTTTAAAAAATACTTTTTTTTTGTTTTTTATTCCAGAATACTAAATACTTTTACTATTTTTACTAATACTTTTTTAGTATTTTTCTATTTTAAAAATTGTTCTGTAATTAATATTTTATAATGCTTCTAAGAATGTATAAGATTTCTTCAAATACGCTGCAGATAACACAATATCTAAAATGTATATCTACCCAGCTGAAGTTTAATCTTGATCTGATTGAAATATAATAGGCATAAGACATTTGAAATTCAAAATATAAAAAATAAGTATCTACTTGTAAACTATTTGTATTGAAATACTTTTGAAAAACAGTATTCAAATACATTTCGTATTTCAAACACAAATTACATGGAATATTTAAACACGATTTCTGAACACATTTGAAAAGTATCCTAAACAAGACTGGTTTTTGTTACAAAAATCATAGCTCCTAACCACCCCAATATACACCTTAAAAGACACGCAGCATTTCGAAGGTTAAACCAATCGCCGGCACCGAATGTCTTTTGATTATTATCAATCACCGACAATTAAAGTCTAAAACATAACATTACACTACCATGATTATATTTTTTAGAACTGACCATTTACGTGTCATCACTTAACAATACATTCATCGGCGAATGATGTATTCATGAAATCATGACATATTATTATAATATATGATAAAATAAATAGTCGCTGGGAATAAACAACATTTTCAAATCGCATTCGTTTGGATAATATGTACAGCATAGTTATAATATTTGATGTTATGAATAGTTATACATATTATTATAATATTATACTGTTCAGTTTAATATCTATTGAATGTGCTGAAGATCGAGTAAGGCGTTTGATCGTAATGTTACACGTGTCGCGATACCACCTAGACAAATAGTATAAGTGAATCGATGTCATTGATGTCTACTCCAACAGTTTTTGTGTATATGTGTCGATTGTAGAGTAATTGGTAATATTATCTATATCCTATACATATTATACAATAATTAATATTATTTTATTAGTGTCCGGTGGTAAGCAAGTTTCCTTTTTTTTTTTATTTTGTTTCATATTATATTAAAAAATGCTTATTGTGTAAATCTCAAATCTCTTTATTATTATAACAATCAAAAGTGTTTATGTAATTTTACATGATTGAATCCAATAATTGTGTGCACAGAAAAAATTATATTGATATTGCATTGAAATGTTTTAATGTTTTTTTACGTGCATTGCAACAAATAACTCTCTACAAAAAACTAATGGTCGTAATTGCTAAAAATCAAAGACCAATAAAAAAAATTTAAAAAAAAACTATACATAATATATGGTAATTTGTATTTTAAATAATTTGAAAATTTTACTAAACTATTATTGTTAATATTATTATTATACATTTTAGGAAATTCGTTTTAATAATTTTGTATGTGGGTGACCTATTTAAATGTCTACAGTATTTTTTTCAAAAAGTTTCAACTGTTTTAAAAATATTATTTTTACATAATTTAATGTAATTTCAAAATCACATGTTTGAAAAATAATTCAATTTGCTACAATTTTTATCGTCATAACTTTTCAAACTTTTAATTTTTTGATTAACATTTATATACATTTTTAATTTCATATTTCGAAATAAAATATTTTTCGAAGTAAGAAATTCGATACATAAAAATTGAATTTTAAAAAATAGTTAATTAGTTATAAGTATTTAAAGTCTCGTTGAGCGGATAGTGGAATAGTGGACAAACATTTTGTGAGACTTTACTTCATTCATCGAAATTTTAAGGAAGATTACAATTTTTGTAAATAATAAATATAGACACTTAAATGGATCACTCTGTATAATATAACGTGTAATAATAGATTATATGATGACTTCTGAACAAATAAAATATCAAGCATACCCTAAAATGTAACTAAATTTATATTAATAATGCTGTTTGTACCCATTAAAAATAAGTAAAAATAATACAGTATTTCATGTTTTATTTTTTTTTCTTACACAATATAAGTTATTATTATGTTCTCTCTACATATTATAACTATATCAAAGTCAGTTCGTATATAATTATAAAATTTAGAAATTAATTATTTTATCTTTCCGCTAGATGAACATGTTACATTTAAGGAAGCGTAAAAACTTAAAGGTTGGAGTGCAAGTGTTATAATCGTAATAAATAGTAATATCGTATAGAGATATAGGGACGTAGCTCACAAAAAAATAATTATATATTATATTTTACGAGGGTTATATCCCCTCTCAATAGTGATCGATATACCATACTTAGGTATAGTTTTATTTTCTTCAATCTAACTCCCTCCCCCTCCCATTCCCCGCAAAATGGTATTGATCCAAAATTCACTCGACAAAATATTATATCTTTCTTCATCATAACCTAACATGTAGCTGGACAAAATAAAATAAACCTAAGTAATATTATATAATATTATATCAATCAATAAAAATTAATATTAATAATACGCCATACTATATTATACAGCATACACGCGATAAAATTGATTCTTTATCCAAATAAATAATTCAAATTCCCATTGAATTAAAGGCTTTAATGACAACGTCGATTTTAAACGGCGTATTTTTAACGTTTATTTTCCTGCTTTTTAATTTCATTAAAACTAACCTTGGGTTCTCTACGTTATCACATTTTTTTCTTTCAATATTGAACCGAGTTTATATGAAAATATTATTAAACACAGGTACGAGATACCTGTACATAGGTGCAAAACATAATGATTGAGATTAATGTTTGGGGATTAATGATAAGATATAAACTCGCCGAAAAAAAACTATAGTTTCACAATTTAAACTATGACGTTAATATAAGAGTTTAATCGTATAATATAAAGTATAAAGTACACTTCTACGTCGCGTATATTAAAACATAATATTATCATTATACAGAGTGTCACTAATTTTTGATAACTATAGAAGTTCCGCGTTTGATGTGTTCTTCAGAATTTTAGACATCTATAGACAACAGATACACTCCGTATAGATTGGTAGGTATACTACGGAGATATTTAAGTTTTTTTACTTTCAGTTTTCAATCCTTCTATATTTTCTCGACTGGCATTTCATTTTTTAGACAGGGACTAATGCAGGGACAGCATAAAAAAAAATGACAAAATTCGCGCACCAGCAAGTACGCTGGCATCGACGCAAAAATTGCTCGAAAACAATATATGCATCATTATCGTATATAATAGTATGCATTGCGCCCGGTTAAAACGAGATAATAAGACACAAAGTATGTGACATGTTGGGAAAAAAGACAAAAAACAGTAACCGCACATAATATTATGATCCATTGTGTTATAGTAATAATAATAATAATAATAGTAACAATAATAATAATAATAATAATAATGATGATGATGATGGTGATGATGGTGATGATGATGATGATGGTAATAATAATATAAGTGTTGTACTAAATCGATTATGAACCGCCTCCCGCCATATAACCACCACGCGAAGGTTTGTTCGAACGACTATTTTTATTATATTTATAAATTAAAAAAAGCCTTCCGATAAATAATAATAATAATTATTATTATTAGGTATTATTATTTGTATAATTATATTATACGGATACAATTATAAATTCCAGCGTTGTCACGGCAGACTGCGGGTATTCTGCACAATGGAAAATATTCGGCGGGATATACGATGAACGACAATATTATATTATAGTCATATACACATAGATAGTCATAGGTACTACACATAGGTACCTACTAATATTATATATATGATTGCTAGTAATGAATTATAATGCTGTTCGACCCGGGGCGGTGTACAAACAATTTTCATCTTTATATACATAAAAGGACGCGTTATTATTATTACTATTGAGTATACAGAGCGATCGATTTATATGACTAGACGAGTTTTTTTTTCAAGTTTAATTGCCGAGACGACTGAAGTGGAAAGTACTCTACAAAACGTGTATAAATGTGCTTTACACAGCGATTACCAGCAGCTCAAATATATAATAATAATATTATTATGCTATTATTACCTATATCAGTTTTTAAAAGACTATTCGACCGAATTTTGCAGACATGAACGTTTAAGAACAGTATAAGTACTCAATGCTATAATATAGGTATGAATCAAAATTTAAAAATTACGATAAAAAAAAAAAAATCAAAGACTTAAAAAATATACCGTAACAAAAGACATCTGGTTTTGAAATCACCGAGAAAACTTATGTTAAATGGATCATTTTATATAATGTTATATAGGTATGTGTGTGTGTGCACCTGTAAGAATACACCGGTACTTCTCATTGGACGTTGGATTTTGAGTACAACAGGGGTGTTCAACCTTTTTATGCACCAGGCTACATATTGTTTTCTAAAAATCTCGCAGGCCGCATTCGTAGTAACAACATGTATTTTGTATAAAAGTTCTAATTTTATTAAAATAAGAAAATTATTGCATGCTATACTTAAAAGGTGATCGCGGGACGAAAATCAAGACAAGGTCACGGGCCGTGGGTTAAAGACCTCTGGCGTACCTACAATTTATGAGGCGTAATGTTATTCTATCATAGTAATAACAATACGGGGAACACTAAACACCTCTATGCGTTTTTAGAACAAAGAAAAATATATATACTCATGGGCATACGCGATAAAATAAAAATTATGAAAATACATAATGTTATTTTTAAACGATTTTGCAGTTTTTGATCTCTGTGTACTTAATAAATATTACGTATCCTCTGTACGCGCCGCGTCAGTGTTGATACTGTCTGTACAAATATAGGTAGGTTACTGGTGCGCGGCGGCAACAATAACCGTGGTACAACGCCCAGTCGTCGAAAATAGTATGATACAATGCAAATTAAAATAACATAAAAAATAATATTTATTACATATGTCTACGCTTATATTATAACATAATGGTTACTGGATAATTCGTAAATGTGAACGTTATTTTTTTCTTGATTAGTGACATTGAAATATATAGCCGGTAGGTAGGTAATAGGTAGTTTGGTACTACGATAGGTACAACGATATTATTCAGTGACTAGAAATTACGCGCTTGAAATCCACAACTCCACGTTGATTATTTTATCACGACGTTATCAGATTCAAAAATTAAATTATCCGACCATAACCACTGTGGGTATTTATACTTTCGGCGAGACGTGTTCGGAAATCAGACGGCGCCTGGTTCAGACGGTAACAATAAATTAATTTAATATCTTATGGGCACTGTCGCTGCAGCAGATGATGCATTTTCAAAGACGCCTGTCCGTTATGCCAATGCACGATGATTATAATATCATAGTTAATCTCGTTTAAAAGTGGAAGAAAAAAATTTTAAATTTAATCCCATTCAAAACATAATATTATTAGGTCCGCGCGAGGCGTATCAAACGTTTTTCAATCGACACGAAACACATTGCGCTCGGTACGAAATATATATAACGCTAAATAGCATATCAGAAACTGTTTTACAGACAGATTTTAACCAAACTGCGCGGCCAGTCGATTAACTAAATAATTATTGCGTTTAATATTATGGTTAAAGTATGTTTGGTCTGTTTATATCCAATACATTAATTCAATAACTATGCTCGCGTATGGTGTATGTGTGTGTATGTGTGCGTGGAAACATAATTACTTATTGAAAAAAAATCAACGTACAATTGCTGAACCGGAAATTAAAAATATTTCTAGTGAATGAAAAAAAAAGTGATTTATTATCGAGGTATACACGTTTTGTCGAAAGAGTTGTACGCTTCAAAATGTATATCTAATATTATCGTAAAAATGTACAACGTTTGCTTTTTTTGTCGTGTACAACAGACATGGATGTAGTGAGTATAATATAACAATTGGTTATAGTAAACGTTTATACACCGGAATCGCAACTGGCGAATGTTTTCGCGGTTGATAAGGTTATGAAAAACCTTAACGTCGAATATTTTCCAGGGGCGCGCGACAATAAACATGTACCGCAGATAAAATACGCAAACACGATATTATATTGTCGACTTGTGTATTATATAATATTATGAAATGCTATACCGTACGTATGCATGGTTGTCGGCAAGTGGCCGTTCGAGGACTTTAACAGATAATATGCAGAATATCTAAAGCACGTTTGTATAGTACCTAACTTATTATCGAACTTCGATACTGTTTAATGTTTATGTGTATGTAAATCTATACGCATATATCTACGTATGACCTAACTGGTATGGGTGGTAAAGGTATGACCTGTGACGTGATTTGGTCAACGTGTTGCATTTCTTGTCCACTTCAGTAAACCGTACGAATTAATTATATATATATTTTAAGCTAAAAATAAAAAACTAAAAGGAAAACATTTTCATAATATACAGCATTCAAAAATTATATAAATGAATAAAGATCAATTCCGAACAAATAACTGTTTAGATGCGATAGATCGAGGTATTTAAAAAAAAATTGTTTATTGTTTCAAATGTGCGTTGTTTGTTTAATGTAATGGTTCCCATCCTCTTCTATTCTACGCCTCCTTTATACATTTTCAAAAATCTCGAGTTTGTTACTATAAATTGAAACAATTGACTACCTTTTTTGAAGGTATACTTAATAAATAAAATATGCAATATTTTGTAAAATATAAAAACTATTGTAAAATAAAAATAATTTAAAAATTCAAATTTTACTTTATGATGACTGTTTGTGCCTTCTCCCCTTTATGATGTTATACAGCCGTGGATATGACTATATAATTGGCTTATCGAATGATAATTTAAACCAAATTTAAATTATGCGACACATACGCATTAATTTGATGTATCCGTCTTAGAAATCGCATACCATTGTACAATTAAGTTCAGGAGTTCAAATTTAGTTCCGTTAAATTAATTAATATTAGAGTGAATATTCTCCTATCGTACAATTTAAAAATAATAACATAATCTGTATTCGTCGATGTTGAATACCTAATAAGTTGTGTACAAAATGTGACAGGTCGTTTTTATTCACTTAGGTAATTGTTAAATGACCTATTTGTGTATCCGATAACACAATAATAAAATCATCTTTGTCGGCGACACATACGATCTGTGTATACAGTTTTGTGAAATATTCAAATCGTTAACGATATTGTATAATACCGGTATTATAGTGCAATACGTGTTTGGTTATTTTTCAGCTTTTTTGGTGGTTCAAAGCGCAGTAAGTAATAGGTACATAAATTAATACTTTGGCCACGTCTTAAAAATTATTTTTTGTTGCATGATGTGCATCTCCCTACAAATTACACTCAAATCCAGTGGTGTAATTAGGAATTCGTCCTTAAAGGAAGGGAATAGGCATTTTGAAAATACTAAATGTTCACGATATTTTCAAGTACGGTGGTAGCTGGAACTACTATGTTATGAAATATTATATCAAAGGCTCTGAGGAAGGATATTCCCTTCACCCTTACCCCAATCCAACCCTAATTACGCCCTTGCCCGAATCAGGCAACCAGTACATATTATATATGATATACTTATAAATTATTATACTGTTGTCTGATGTTTAAAATATTATAATATTATACACACGCACTTATGACGCCTGTGTGCAGTGCAGTGTGTTCGTGTGTATATTGTAGTCGAAGACGGATGGATAGGAAAAAAAAACGCGACAAACACACAATTTAGAACGTGCACACTTGTTGTGGAAAGATCGTATTATAGCTATCTGCGATTCCGCTGAAATAATGTAATATTATATTTTGCATTATAACGCATAGTATATATATAATATTGAATATCGTTAAACCATTTCAAACATCGAGTATGGATTAAAAATCAATAATAAGTATTATGTCCGTAGCAAGTATTACTCGTGTACTTATTATAATAGTCACGAGGTAAAATTCTATGAACGTATTTCATATTTCAATTGGTTTGAATTATAAAATTAAACGATTATATGAAGTGATATATGCACGTCAAATAACATGTTATATATGTTATAAATCAGAGCTCGAATTTTATAGCACTTAAAAGTACTGAAATATGCGCTATACTATGACCTAAAAAGTCTTAAAATAAACGCTATAATATGCCATAAAAAATCAAAAATAAAACAATTTTTTTTCTTCTGTTAACAATTGAAAAAAATGTACAACTTTATCTATTAATAAATTTTAAAAAAAAACTTGACTTGTGTCAGGTACAACTGATTAAGAGTCATGATTGTATACTGTTCGATGAGGTAATATACCGGGCTTCCTAAAAATATATTACACTATGAAACGAAAATGTGGATATTTTTCTTATGGATTCACATTAATTACATTTTTCTATTTACTACTTTTCATTCAATTAAAATGAAATTTATGAAAAATTATTGTATTATATATGCAAAATATTAAATTTCATATTTGGATTTATGCATAATATAAATTTATATAGCTCACTCTACTATTTTATCTGTATCCTAATAATTAGCATATGCTATAAAATCCAAACACTGATTATGGTTCATAATAATACTACAAAATTGCGATAGGAAAAATGTTGTTTGGAAAAATATTCGACGACTTCGCCCGACGAAAACGGAAATCTCATAGATACGAGTATAAAGTATAAAATTCAATACAATTGCCGAAGTATTTTCTTACGGGGTATATTTAAATATTATTATTATATCGTACTAAAATATTCATAATATTGCTTTTCGGTATCGAAATGCTTGGCGGTTTGTAAACTGCAATGACAAATCCGATAAAAGAAAAGTAAAACGAAGTAATCTATTGGCAACAAACTCGAACTATTGTAAAATTAACATCGTCAAATCGGTATACTTATAATATTGCAACACAAATTAATTGAACGATTAATAAAGTATCGTTTAATACCGCCCGCATAAGTATATTTTTAATATCAAAAGTCAATATTATAATAATTTAAATATATTTAATCTAATTGTTTGTCCCGTGTGGAGGACCGGCGAATCAAAAACAATTTCCGTATAATTCATACAATTATCGTAATAGCACAACTACTTGCACGCACTATTTCGGTTCATCAAAAGTGTTTTACTTGTACATACTAACGAGTTTTGTACAAATGTCGATGTTTAAATTTCGTGGCAATCATCCTCCCGAGACAGGAGGAGCGATAGGAGCGTGTGTGCAACAAGCTTTTCCAAAGCTCCCCCCTCCCCCGAGACCGTCTATCTAATTTTCTTTTCAAGAAACCGTTAGATATCCATTTAAAGAACGGCTCGTAATATTATACGAACATGGTTTTGTGTCGTATTTATGTACAGTTTCGTGTAAGTATATTTGAGTTCAAACAAACGCACCCTAAAAATATACACTTATCGGCTTGCCCTCGTCGTAAGCATTAAGTATACACCATATGCACACACACACACACACACACACACACACACACTTCTACTTACGATCAAATATAGGGGTGTTGCAATGTGATTTTGGGTTTGGGGTCTCTCCCTCCGTCGACAACGTCTTGGCGGCAAACGGATAAGGGTAAATAATAATATCGCGCTGCAGTGCCTCCCTGGGAGCGTTATATTATTGTAACGATCGATAATATAATACCACGCTACGTATTTTATTCTGAGCACACGTTTATGCATCATAATAATATTCGTGTACAATAATATTGTGTTATAATGGCGTCCAAGGTTAGGCCACAAGATACATCCACAAGTGTGTGTGTATGACGCCAACGAAAAAAAAAATTATGTACGTAAAATCATCGTACAGTGTCCGTCAAGGTTGTGTGCCCGGTGCGGTGTTCACGCAACGGTAGTTTGGGTCGTCCGCGATCTCTTTTGCGTCCATTGTACGGTATATTGTACACGAAAATGTGTACCTATATATACCTAGGTACGTAAACATTTGTATGCTTGAACACGGATCGTGGTATAATAACCTAAAAACGATACGCGATTTGTGGATCTCGTGCAGTGTCGTGTCGAGGTCTGTGACGAAACGTCATCATCATCGGTCCAGTAATTTCCATCACCGCGACGACTCGCGTGCCCGACGGACGACGGTAATAAGCTTGTATGTGTATGTATGCTCGTGCACCGATTTATGTCGATAAATGCGAGAAATTCTTTTTTCCTTTTTTTTTCATGAATTGATTCGCGTTATTACACACGCAAATTACGAATGAAATGGACCCATCCCGCAAACAGAAAACTGCACACTTCATACGTAATCTGTTCGGTGTCCGGTCAAGTGCAGAGTGCTTCTGCAGTGTCTGCACTACTGACGGCGGAAACTGGGAATGAGTGAAGTCAGGGGACATTCGTTATACCCTCCTCAGATTTTTCCTATTCATTTTCAATTCATTGTTTTATAAAACTAGTAAAAATTTAAATGACGCCTAAACGACGCGTGCCTATATTTGAACACCGCGGACGTACAAATTCTAAGTTTTCGATTTCAAGTGTTACGCAATCTAAAGTTGCGCAGAAAAACAATAATGACCATTGTAATGTATATTAATAGGTAGTAGAACAGTAAGTTTAAATGATATGTTCGTTTGACACGCAATTGTAATACAAAAATGGTATGAACACATAAAATATTTTAGTCTTAGATTATTTTTCTTGTTCATACTAGTAGATTTTTATCAACGGTTGATAACAATATTTTCCCAGTCAATTGTTGTGTTTAGTATAATGGTTAAAACAACATTTTTATCTCTTATATTTAGTAGACGGTTTGATTTGTCTCTGAAAAATGACAAAATACTATTAAGAAATTATTATTATGTTATACGTTAAAAAAAAAACACTGTGTATAGATACCTATAACCTGTATATATTTATACAGATAGGAACGTATATAATAAGGAAAACGTATTAAAACCGTGTTTCTATATTACAATCGTCAAAGATATCTGCGATATAAAAATTCCTCTGGCGTGACATAATATCCATTTTATTGAAGTAACTCAAATGTACGAAACATAATGCTATGTCTGTATATCTACAGTTGAGTCATACAGTTGAGTTTTAAAATAACAAAAATAAAGATAAAGGGCGCATACACGCGGAATTTCAGATGGCTGCTAAAAATTATTAATACGAAGAAGACCGTGCTGTAAAAAAATATAAGTAGGTAAGGTAAACGTTTTAAACGTCTCACCGAACATTCGATAACACGCCGCACGATAGGTATTGTACGTCTTTTAACATCACATTTTGTGTTCCCGATCTGAGTACTAATAAACGTCCCCAAACTTCGTATGCCTAACGATTGCCCACATAAATGCGTGCGTGATGTCCGAATTCAATGGATATTGTACACTATACGACCGTCTTTAACTATGTAGTTATAAAAAACGTGTGTTAATCAGCCTCAAAAACCGTATTCATATTACAATTATGCCGAGTTCATCAACACCATATTATTCACAACAGAAGACGTTAACAATTTTGACCTATATATACGATTTTAAATTGTATGATACGGGTATAAGCGAACACGCGAGTACAACAACTGTCGTCGTTCGTGGCGAGAAATGTCGGTCGACCGTCGTGAAAATATTGATGTGCCTATTGTATAGGTGAAAATCGGTTTCACTATAATTAGTGTAATATTAAAGCTAGACGCACGACATTAAATTTATATATAACAGTTTATAATATAGGGTGATTTTATAAACATGCCCACTCCCATTTTTTTCTTAATAATACATTCAAATTTTGATTTTTAAATTTTTTGTTTAGTTAAAGGACTGAATATTTTCAAATTCTTGTTTTTTTTTACTATACTTAAAAAGTGTCTTGTGGTGATATAAACTTTTATTTTTCAAATGAGAGCCTCATGTTTTACTGCAAATTATTTAGCTAATGATTTTCTTGAAAATGTTGGTGTATATAAATCAAATTTCTATTAAGTAGTTCTTGAGTTAATAAAATGTTTATAATAAGGATAATAATCCTTAAAATGATTTTATAAAAATCTAAACTATATGTAATAATATATGTAGTGTTTATTATACTTGGAACATTTTTATAAATATTTTATACTGAGGATTAACTAATGAGAAATAATTAACATTTTTAAATCATTTAAGCCCAGTATCTACTTAATCCATTACCATAGATACTTTATCCTTAGTATATAAAGTAATATAACTCAAAAATATGGTTTTCTAGTGTATTTAAAAATTCCAAAAATCCGAATTCGAATACGTGCATAATTTAAGTATATAAAATTGGGACAAGCGTGCTTAAAAATCGATTTGTATGATATACCTGTATTATACATATCAATATGTAACTCGAGCGTAGACTCCAATGTTGCACGTAATATTATTTGTATGTGATTACACAGGCTGTGTACAATTGGTCGGTACGACAGTTTGACATCGTTACAAAAAAATGTTAATAATTGGTAGTAGGTATACAGCAAAACTCCCGTCGATAACCGTGGTAGCTGCTACATAAATGCGGATGGAAGTATAGAAAAGCACAGTTGGAAATCGCCTTGGCCGCGGCACAGGACGGGTTATTTTATTATCTAATCTGGCCCAGAAATTATCATTACATTAATGAGAGTCCGTCGAAATAAACGCACAGAGTTCGATAAACTTTAACCTTCGCGCGCACTCTTACTCTCTAAACTTACGATTTATCCGACAGCGATTATCATTCGACGTTATCACATTACAAGTGACCGCTAAACGCTAACATATTTCATTGTCTGAATAAATACATCATAAACGCATAGATAATGTTAAGGGGAAATAACTAATTATACGATTTGTGTGATTTATTTCAAGTGACGACGGAAAATGTCACGAACGTCTAAAGAATATCAATGATTTTATAATTAATAACTATAATGGTAGTTATATTATGGTAAGTATACGATGTGCAACGTGGTCTTGAAACTCATATGGTTGTATTTTCGCGGTTATTCTTATACAGCCCATTGGTAACACCAAAAGTCAGATAGTATCGTACAGTAATTGTTAGTCTTGACCGACGAACGGACGATATTGTTGAACGCATTAAAAATGATCTATTAAAATATTTTAATTACACATAGGTCACGCACTCGCAAGTTAAAACAATATAATATATGCACATAATATTATACACATAAAAATATTAATTGAAAACAACAAACTATACGGTCCGTCGAATATGTACGTGAAGAATAAAATAAACGCGTATAATAGATAAAATGTTGTAAATACATTTTATTTTTATCTTTTTCTTCAACACAAACAATGAGATGACTGCAGTCAATCGCACTGCATAGATAGTCTTTTTTTCAGAAATGGCGTAAAACATTATAGACAGTAGTACTACAAAGACTTTAAATAAAATATATTTTATTAGGATCGCAATACAACACCATCGTCAATTATTACTTTATCGTTTTACTGAATAGTTAACTAGTAAACATCGGCCATTAATCGATGGTTCGTGCACACACTGATTATATAGTAAACAATAATATTCAGTAGTTGTAAAAATTAAATTGATTTATAATATGAAACATTAACTACCTATAATGACCTAAACGTATACAGCTACTAAACTAATATATTTCCGCAAAATTACATTAGGTAATCGTTAATACAAAACTGTACAACGTTTAATGGAAAATATTTTTATTCATTAAAAGTGTTTAGTTGGTAAATAGAAAAAATGGCAAAATGTATACGACACCAAAAACAATGCCTGAACCTATGAAAATATTGTCGTAAAAAATAATAGTATAGAACGTAGTAAAAAATTAAGGTAGGAAACTAGGAACACCTATTAACACATAACGTGTGACAACGTTGTAATAATAATACGTGTTTGTGTGTTACATTTAAAAAACATACTTTAATGTCGTGGCATGTGATTTTTCGTTTGTCACTTTATTTTTAATCTCGTATCTAATAATAATTACTAAAATATAATACAATAAAATATTTAATTATCGCCTCTAAAGATCTCGACGTGTAGCTGAAAATGCATTTGGTATCCTGTTGGCTATAGATAGAAAATATTTCGAACAACAACAAAGCAAACACAACCAGCTTCTGTTGACAATTTTTTTTTAACTGCTTGCTGCATATACAATTTATTATGTCATGTAGGTATTTTAGGTATATTTTTAGGTCAATTATGACCCATACACAATCGATTTGATGATGTTAAATAAGTGCTTCAAAATATACAACCAATTATAAGAAATATAGTTCTTACTCAAAGATATCTTTCGATATTACAGATAAACAAAAGAATAGTTTTTATCATCGAGATGTTTAGTTCCACGTCTATACAACGTTGTACGCCAGCAAAGGATTTAATATATTATTAATAATATTAATAAATCTGAAAATAAAGAAAATTGTTTAAAAATAAAAATTAACAATAATTTTAGTATTGGATTTCCAATTTTCAGATATAAACATTGAGCAGCATCTCAACCAAAGAGATATCAACAAAATTACGATTTAAATATCAGTTATGTAATTATCAATCTACGCAAACTCCATAAAAATAGAGTATAAAATATGTTTGTTTTTCTAGGCACCACCGCGGAAATGCGAGACACATTACATGTAGAGGCACCTAGCCACGCATTGTGGTTATACACAATGTAAAATACTCGTATCCGGTGCAGACTGTTGTGATACGCGTACGAGAAGTAATTATTATTAATAAACGTACGCAATTGTTTTTTTTACTCGCAGACCCGATTCTAATGAACTGCCCGAACTAAAGTCAAAACAACTATTTTTACCTTCGTCTCCTCGCCGTACGAGCGTAATCTAATTCCGAGGTTCAAAGTAATCCATTTAACCATCAATCATAATCAGGGCTTGCGTTTGAAAACAATTTTCATTATACGCTATTCAGGATTTAAACGTTGTACAACTTTTGCGTTTTATCGTTAAAAATAATACATGATAAGGAGGATGGCCCCCGGATATGGAATATAACAAATTATTGGAATGATTGCTCGGATAAAAAAATAAATCGGAATAAATATTTCTACGAAACCAATATTAAAACTTTTAAGTAAATGGATTTTAAATTATTTCGTTTTATGTTATTTTTTTGTTTAATGATATTCTGTAGATTTCGTTTTGAGTTATGTTTCGTTTAATGGCATATTATAATATATTTCGTTTTGTGATATTCGATAGTTTTTGTTTTCCGTTTTAATTACATTTATAAATTTCAATCTTTTTTTTTTTTTTTTGTCACGTACAATCATATCGTTATTATAACGTTTGTAAGCCCTGAATTTATAATGACCCATATTGACATAGTTTCGACGGAGGTGTTTGGAATTAAATTTTCATAGGTATAGCTCGAGCGTACGATACAAGTGCAACTGTTTAGATTGTTTATTTCACTTATTAAATAATACGTGCGCGGGCCCCACGGAAACTATAAACTCGTTTCGAAACGAAAAAATAATACACTGCAAGACCGTACATGCAAATGCATACGGACGTATCTATGTGGAAACACAATAAAAATATATTTCATAGGTCTCTAATAATGCCGTAGTCAGAGCGCATCGTAAACCGTTTTGGATAACTACTTCCGGTGTACGACTGCCGCACTGACAGAACCAACTTCGAAGTTCGTGTTGCGTACACAACTCGACACACGTCCGGAAATATTATACGTGTACGTATTATTTTGTTGCCGGACAATATCGTATTGTTTGAAAGTTTTTTTTTCGTTTTAACGCAATTACGACCGGCAGTTTTCGATTATCGTCTATTATTAGTACGTAAATACGTGCGTCTGGTTCAGCTAATGATTTTGATATAACATTAATTCCGAATGATTCCGATGCAATTAGAAGTAATGGCCATTAAATAGTCGATATGATACAAAAATCACTGACTGTGATTTATGATACAATTATTCTAATATTACGATTTACATTGATGATATTATTATTCCTATCACACAAACCATAAGCTCGCATATTTTCATCGTAAGTAGGTGTAACTTACAGCAACGATTTTTTTCACGCTTAAGGGGAAGGGGTCGAAACCAGAATCAAACGGTAGATATACCACTGTGGATCGATCAGGAAGTGTTATTGATATATGTAATTACGAGAAGTTAGGACTGATGGAGAGAAATTGTGACTGTTCATATAATTCGCGTCGAAGTATAAATCAAATCATCTAAAATTTGCACCCCGGTAGATCGTTAGGTACATTTTTAAACCGGGTAATTCGCGACAAATTTTAACCCCAAAGTTACGAAGGTGTATATTAAGTAATTTATTGTACCGACATTTCAAAGTTGTAAATTGTAATGAATACCTACTGGCTACCGTTTATTCGATACTCCAATATCTAGTTAATAATATACATTTTTTCCTCAAATCAAAATATAGTTTTCATAGAAATGACGGCGCGTGTGTTACATAACAATTATTCATATCTGACTAACTTTGATTAAATTTTAATTTAATATCACTTACAAAGCGAATTACATAATATTATAATTTTTAAAGACTTAATGATAATGTTTTTTTTTGTTTTCAATTTAATATTCACATACAGATTAAATGACTTATTTCGTGAATATATTTATTTATTTAAAAATCCTTCTAACATTTCAATGAAATTAATTTTTTTCATAATAATGAAACAATAAAATACTTACTAATAATATTTTTGCATTAAAAACTGATTTTGAAAAAATCTGTGTGGGACGTTTTCTCTATATATTATTCTCCTTCAATGTGCACATGCTCAATCTATTAGAGGTATATATTTTGTTGGTTGGATCATCAGCTTCTATTAATACTCATGCAATCAATATACTATCAATACTTCATACATGAGTGTTTTTAGGAAATATTATCTATAAAATAATTGGTTTATAGTGTCAGAAAAATTGTTTTTATAATATGTTTTTCTTAATAGACCTAGAACATAATATAGTATAGTAGATTAAGTAGGTAACTAATAATGATTACTTAAAAGAAATGTTACATAATATGAGTAAATTGCATTTAAATATCAATGTATAACAATTTCATAAAATTATGAAAATGTGTTAGCCTCTTCAAACAACGATACTATAAGGTACGTATTTATTTTCCTCAATAAAACAAATTAGGTTATGATTAAAAGTTAACGAATTAGATAAACAATTTAAAAATTAAAAAGTATTAAACTGGATGACAATATAATAAATGCACTTTTTTCTTAGTTACTACCTAAAAATTAAGTTATAGAAACATATTTTATAAAAGATTTGCATAATACTGATATTACATAACTTATCAACTAATTTTATAATTATTAATTATAATCTATAATTTATTAAGATAAAATTTAGTTACATAATTAATTACAAAGGTGTCAAACACGTAAATTAATTTTTCATTACTCACATGTTCAAACAGTACGAATTTAAAAGATGAATGGCCGTTGTCAAAAAATAATTCTATGAAATAATAATGAATTCAAAACATTGTTTATATCGTATTATCTTTACACCAAATCATTTTTCATTATTAATACTCAATCGGGTTCAAAGCTTTAAAGTTTAAAATATCTTGTGGTTGAATATTCATCCGCGCACATAATATGTCACATTATGTGACCTTATAATTATCACGTCCCAGTTATTACTCTCAATTCACCAATATTTCGTTGATATACACGACAATAATACTACCCGACAAGTCAAATTTTGATGGTTTTATTGAATTGACCTTAAAATTAATTCACTCGTCTACACTGAACTACTTCAGCTATACGTCGAGAATCTTATAAAAAAAAAAACAGTGTTCATAAAACGGTTAATAGCATGTGTATATAACTTAAATGTACTCATACACATTACACAACATACATACTTATAAGTTATTTATAACGAAAGTTTATTATTACCTATGAAAAATTAATATTCAAATGTGTACTTTTATATAGGCTTATATGTATTATAAAGTCTATACACAGATTATATCTTTCACTCATAAAAGATACATAAAATGATTAAATTTTAGTTCTAAATTACTATGTCAATACGACAATGCTATAAAATACGTATTTATATGCAATAGGGCTTAGTTATTATATTGTGACATATTTATTAAGTATGTAATATTAATATACATAATTTAATTAATACATAATTAATAAAGTTTTGTTTTCGGCATTATTTCTAAAGCATACGCGTGAACATTTGTGATTAGATAATGAAATCTTTTCTCATAAAGTCGTTCGATGTGTTTGAATAACTTATTAAAATTAGATAATAGGTATTCGATATAGAGTTTAACTCGACATCGTGTAAAAAAAATGTATTCCTTTTTCAATAAAAAAAAAAAAAATCAAATCAATTATCTAATAGGTAGAATGTATATAGGTAGTAAAAATCAATATAGTCATAAATAATAACACGATACTTAACATTATTGACTTAAACAATAACAATAATTAGGTATTACCATATTTATATTCAGTAAATACATTTTTCAAGTATTTTTTTATTACAGAGATCAACGGAAAATCGATATAGTCATAATGCCAATACAAAATTGGGAAAAATTGAAAAAAGTTGATTTTCTCACGTTAGATACTAAAAAACTTGCAATGATTTGCACGTAAAATTTAAAAAAAAAACTTTACAAACGAACCGTCCGACGCTATAAATTATAATAGTTATTATTCTTGTGTGATACCTAGTTTAGAAATGATATAAAAAGACCAACAGTTCTATTCCGTGGGCTTGCTAACGGAAATTATAGTTTTTTTTTCCCCGAGACGATTAACAATCGCGGTAACGTCGCGGGTGGAAAGTGCGCGATACAATTATCAGCATCATTAGGTGCATAATATATAACGTGCAAGGGATGTGCGATACGAGAGAGAGAGTGTTGAGGGTTGCTCTACTCTAGTAAGCGATAAAGTAGGTATTGCATAGGAATAACGGTGAAAAATCGATCCTTCGTCTTACCTGGTTTTGAGGCGTAGGCGCCTGTTTTTCCCCGTCTTTGACCATTTGTTTTTCGCAAATAACCTACTCCACGCACGGTAAAAGTTGACCCGGTGCTGCGCGACCACGGACAATGATGCAGCTATATCGGTCTTCTACACCGCGGAACGCCGACGACGACAATCAGAGTCAGAAATATCGCTCGCTCGCTCTCTCGGAAACACCGACAGCCGGCGGTGTGTGGGTTACCTGTGCTCGCTATGGTACACGTCAAGCCGCGTACAGGGGACGACTGAGGGTGCGACTGGCCGCGCAAAGGATCTATATAAACGCTTTGCGGCGCGCGCGCGCGTGGGTGAGAAATCGTCCTACGTATATGATATTACACACAAATGCGATACAAAATACGATATCGAGCGAGCCCCGGCTGCGTCCTCCTCGTCCTGCACACGGCCAAACGCGTTGTGACGACGGGAGCGCTCCCGACCGCCGGTAGCGGCGGCCCGTCGTCCTTCCCCCCGCGCAGAACGCCGCATCCCCACCGCGACGCGCCCACACGCGCGCGCGCGCTAGCGCCGGACGGACGGACACGTGTGTGGGCAGCGGGGTGGTACGCGCGCGTACTATAGTCGTGCAGCAGTAGGTAAAGGTGTACTCGCTTAAAATATTGTGCTTAGACGTTGGTACGTATAGGTATGGTAAAGGAGGTGCTCACGAAAACCACCTACATCGTGTACCTGCCCGTCTGCTCACGACCACCGTTATTCTCGCCCATTATTATAGTCCCGTGTGGTACCAACACTCATGTGTCCGAGCATGCGTCGTTATTCTCGTGATATTATAATATTCTTATTGTTGTTATCGTTTTCAAATTAAAAATCATCATCATCAACCCCGTAGTCGCTCGCCCGTTCCTACTCCCTTCGCCCTACCAACACCACCGGAAACCGAGATTTGTGCGGTTCTTCGCGATCGAGTTCTTTCTTTTACAAAATATAAGCACAACTGAGATCTCACACTGCAGCCGACGTTCCAAATCAATTGTTCGTACTGCACACGCGCATCGTATGCGCATATCGATTTGAATAGTTTTAACTAGAAACGAAAATCAAAATTCACATTTTCAAGTGTCGGCACCGTTATTGTGTGTGTGCGTAATTTTCGAAATTGAATTAAAAAAAAAAAAAACTGTTAAACAAACTCTATAACACTTTAAAGCACTAAATGTTCACACGTGATAGGCAATGACTTTACCTGTGCGACAGCGGATAATGTAATTTAAATAATAATTTGCCAACACCGATAATAATTTATGTGACATTACATCACACCTAAAAAATAAACCAACGGCAGTATAAAAATATATTGGATTGATTTTAAAAATATTACGATAAAAGAACAAATACGAAAATTAAAATATCAAATATTAAAAACCATTATACTATTATGTATGCTTTACGTATAAATTTGGTCGTTTGTTGATAAAAAATATTTTCTGTTCAAAATATATATTCTATTATAATGAGTTTAGAAGTTATGGACGCTTTGGCGATTTAAAAAAAATAATAATTAATATTAATCTATCAACATTAATAATTTGTAAGAATGGTCTAAGTAAAACAAATACTAGACCCAGTATTAGATAATATATTTAAATATTTTTGTAAAACCATTTTTAAGAGCTATTATCCTTGACATTTTAATAACTGAAAAACTAATCTTCAAATTTTGAATCAAGCACATCAAAAATTTCAAAAAATGAATATACTAAATAATTTATAGTAAAAATAGGTGAAGATTCTCCTCAATTGAAAAACAGAAGTTTGTATCACAATCAGGCACTTTTTAAGTAGTACAAAAATTCTTAAAAATTTGAAAATATGGTCTTTAAAAATCAGAATTTTGTCATTAAATTAAAAAATAATAGTGAGCATATTTGATAAACTATGCTGTATAGGCATATTTCCTTTTTTTATTTCCAAAAAATACTAATTAATTCTTAAAATTATTATAAAATGTTATTCCAAAAAACACATTTTTAAACATACATAATAATTTAAGTAACATTTTAGCTTTTATAATATTTAATTCAATATGTAATAATGTGTATAAGTTAATACAGTTTATTCACAAATTTAAAATTGTATTATTTTCTGAAATACATACCAGGAATTCGTTATTCAATTTTAAATTTTTTCTGATTTAGTGATTATACTAATATGGTCGGAAAAATACATCATATATAATTATTCCATATTCATTAATGCGATGATTAGACGTTATCAATAATTACTATTGTAATTCCTATCGATACGTTTTGTTAATGATTGTTTTATTTAAACTTTGTTATTATTATGTACTCATTTTCTAAAAAAAATATATAAACAAACAGAGAGTAAATGGACATTCCTCCCCCTCCCCCTCGCGAATATTTTCAATGCAGTAGGACATTTCTTGTCCGATATATTTTTGATGTGGACATTTCCCTCCATTTATTTATTTATTTTTTTGAATTAATATTTAATAATATTATATCATTTAATATTTAATATGAAATTTCTTATTTTTAACTAAGATATAAAATATATATATATATATATATTTTATTTTCATAAATATAATAAATTATAGATATTTATATTTTTGATTAATTGGACTACTTGAAATAATAAAAATTATAATTAAAATAATAAAAAAAAAAATAAGATTATATATAAAAAATAAGAAATTGTTTAAATAAAATATAATTAATAATTAATAAAAATGGCTAAAAATGTCGTCATAAAAATGGTAGGGATATTTTATAAAAAATTTTTGATTTGTGATTCTTTTATTATTTCTAAACACATATTTTTTAGTCTTTGTTCATATTTATTTTTATTTTGTTAAAACTGTATCAGTTTGGATATCTACAATTTAATAATTACTTGAGAATTTAAATTCTGGAGTACTTCAATGAACATCCAAATATTTGGATGCTGAGTTCTTATCAAACTTTTAAATTTATTATTGAAACTTTCACTTTTATTATTTATTTTAATATTGTATAAGAATATTATCTTAATAGTCTAAACTATTAGTTTTTGACAATCCAGCAATTAATTGGGTATTGGTTACAATTTTTTAAATATTACAATTATTTTATTGTTTCAAGTAGTTCAGTTGATCAAAAGTGTACATCTATAGTTTATTATATTTAGGAAAATATTTGGAAATATTAGACAATAAGGAAAAAAATAATTTCATATTAAATAATAATATAATATTATTAAATAGTAAACTTTAAAAAAAATGGAGGGGGGAAATGTTCTACTACACCGAAAACAGTTGGAGAAAAAATGTCCGGGGAGGAAATTTCCGCGATTCAAACAGAGACGACAGCATTGAAATATAATAAAATTCATATTTAACTACAGTGTGTAAACATAATAATCACAATATAATAAATGGTATATCCAAAATTTAAATAAAGAAGTTAAAAAACCATGGGTAATAAGCTTTATCTTTATGTAACAATAATAATATATGCATGTACACCGGTAAAATACAAAAAAATCCACATTAGTATTTATTTTTTATGTATCCATAGTATTAATAATATTGATGATATTAATACTAATATTATGTTTTTTATGGACTAAAATAAGCATCAAAGTTAAAAATTATTTATCATCGTGATTTCATTATAATGTTACGAAATTTCAAGATTATTCAATTATTATTAGTTATTACATATTTACGCTAATAATTTTTTTCATCTAAACGAATTTTAAAATTTAATACCCATATTAAGTAGGTATTTGGTATTTGGTTTTAATCTAATAATTTTAACACACACTACATCATCCTTATAAGTATGCTTTGACGAAGTTTTAATCAAAACAATATGATACATCATATATGTTTGTTTTAAATAAATGGAAATATAATTTATGGATATGATATAACTAACACAATATTGCATAGCTGGAAGATGTATCATAATCAAGACTCGGCTTTCGACGATTTAAAAACTAATATGCTAATTTTCCAATTTTTCTGCTTTTTTAAATATCTTCTTTATGATGACGCAACCATGCAAGCCACTGGCTTATCCCAGAGTTTTTCCTTAAAATTTAAAATTTAGAATTCAAATTAAAATTAAAAATAGTTCTATTACCTTAATTGTATTTGTTTGTCTTTGTTATATGATCTACTTGTCGGTACTTGTCTGTGGCATCGTTGAGTACAAAAATATTCAAGAACTCAAAATATAACTAGATTTTGTAGAAATAAATTAATATAATATATTTCCTGTTTATCACTAATTTCTGAGTACATAATATTATTTGACTATAGCGGCGTAGTGGCATGATCAATACAAATAATGTTTTGATTGAACAAATGTCTAGTATTTTAATATGTAAAAAGACAATTTAGAATTTTTTTTTTATTTGTTCCTATTTTAGGTCATTTTTTTAGATTTATTATTTTTGCTTAATTTTATGATTTATTATTATAATTTTATGCTTATTTGAGTGCTTATAATGATATTTTTAAGAGCTTATTTTAATGATTTCAAGTGCTTTAAGTTCTGAATCCTGATTCATAATATTATATAGTCTTAATTTATATCGATGATAATGTATGACATTATATGAAATTATGACCATTCATAGATCCCACTCAATATCATCGTACACTATAATACACTGTCATCGATAATAATTATCGTAATCACTATGCTCCAAGCTAGGTATCTGACGTGATATGTGTAATATATAGTATTAATGATTTTTTACCCAGCAAATTACAATAATTTATAGGTAGGTATATACAACCAATTGATTATTTTATAGTGCACGAAAGAGAAACACTATTTTACTTTGCATTTTTATTGTACATAAGTAACGGATATTAAGAAAGAAATAATTGGATGAAATGTCAAATTTAGGTCAAAAATAAATTTGTATAGCGCCGTTTTAAAATTGAAATTGGAAGGGAGAGAAGCAGTGGTCATTTTATCTATATGGTGTATGACGGGTTATAACAAAACGACGAAGTGAAAGGCATGCTATAGAAGCAATTTTTAGAGAGACTTCGGGTTAAAATTTGAATTACGTTTTAGAAGTGTTCAAAATATAACACTTTTGAGCAGTGATTTAAAAGACTTGACACAACATAATATACTAAGCGTTTCAAAGCATCGTAATAACAAAGTTTTTCTACGTTTCAACATTTTTTTTTCAATGTTCTTTCTTATATTATAGTGTTAATAGTTTTTAAGATACTTTGAGCAAACACAGAAATTCATTTGACTTTCGAGTAGGTATATTTATGATATTATTTAGCGGACGCAAATTTAATATTTAGTAATGAATAGTGATATAACAAAAGTATAAGATTCTTTAAGGTTTGAGCGAACATGTTATACATTCTTTGACTTTCATATATTCACCTATATATTTATGGTTTTATTTAACCGATCGTAAATTTGATATTTGGTAATAATACAATGTTGATGTAAAGACGTATTTCATGTAAACTATGTGTATCTATTTTTTTACTTTTAAATTTTGTTTGAGCTATCGTAACATAATATGTATGTACGCTAATGTTTGTGGTAAACATTATTATTTATCGGACAATTGGTCGGATAACTAGTGTACCTACCTACCTATTAGTATCATATTTGGTTCGGTGTGAATTTTATTATTATACAATATCCATTGTTCGACCATTGTGAAGTGCAATATTTCGTATCAAATATTAAACAAAACAAATATCATTACATGATATAAAAACTAAAATTATTGAAATGAATGATGATGATATATCTGTTAATTTTTCTTAAATAAAAATTATAAATAATAATGAACGAACGACGCAAAATAATTACAACAATTATATATATCTACTGTTTACTTTCTAACCTTTGTATATACATAATACAAATTAAAAACATTAAATTATCGATATAAAATTAAATAAAATCTTCCTATTCAAAATGAATGCCCTATTTCGTAAGTTTATATATTTAAATTATTGTAATATTATCGGTAAATAATGATGTAACTAGAAAATGTCATAACAGTTCAACAGATTGAAATACAATTTTAAAAAAATATTTAATATTGACAGTACTTTAAATAGCACACATAATATATAAATACGACAATTCTGTGTGGTAATAATGGTCAAGGTATAATTAACCATAATTTATTGTTTTAACTTTACGGCAGATTCTTTGAGTTTTTATTAATTCAAAAATAATCGTCTTTTTATATCATACTTATATTCACATTAAATATGAGGAATATAAACCTTAATGTATCCTCACGATTAACGACTCTTATAAATTAATAGATTTCTTAGATCGTTAAAAATTCGTTAGCCATCGTACTGGTAGGCAAATAATAATAAAATGTCTAGACGAACGCAATTTCATTAAATTGTTTACAAAATAATATTACAAATAAGCTAAATTAATATATAATAATATGGCGGTTTACTTATTGAATTCTTTTTCAATGGCTATTTTTTACAATGATTATTAAATTATATACTCGATTTTCAACAATTGTTGACCAGGCACTTAAGTGGAGGAAAGTAATACTCCGGGGGAGATAATATTATATTAACTATAACAGATAAATATGATAAATGTATTAATACATAATATATGGTACATATACTTGATATTGTATTATGTAATCAGGGTATGAATACAATGAACTCCCAACATAATTCCGAAGCCCTCCTCTTGAAAAACATCCAAAATTATTTCATCTACTATGAAATGTAAGCTCAAAGAAAAGTGTAAGTACCTATACCCTTTCTTAAAAATGTGATCTAATTGTCACCTATTTACTTTTAAGTCGCACGTGCTCTATATGACCATGTTTGCATGGTTATTTTGTTCACCATACATAATATTATATCTACATTCGAACAATGATTTAGTTTTATCTTGAAAACAAACATATTCTGTATTTTATTTTATTATCCAAATGAGAATAATTACACGATGGTTAAATAGGTACCTATGTAAATTGTAAATACGCAAAGAAAATATTATGTACTCGTGTATACTATAATACGGAGTCAATTATTATAACCATTGTTATGGTCAAGAAATTCAAAATAATTCAAATAAATAAACAATAAACAAATAATAAAATAAAACAATTAATAAACAATACAATATGGTATACAAAGTACAACGATAATAAGTTATTGTGATGAGTGTAAATGGAGAAGTAGGGCGTGGATGAAATCGGTATACAGTGATACCACTTCGGTTTTAAGTATATTTAAAACCAAAAAGCTTTATTAATCAAAAAATCTTTAATACAATAATGTTAATATAATATAATAGAAATAATCATGAAATCAGACCCGAAAAGTTGTAACTGAGTGATAACAATAATATTACTATATAAGTATTTTTTTTTGTTTTTCGTGAATAATAGATAGGCGGTATGTATCTGTATCAATTTCCAACTAATATTGGTTATACTGGATTTAAAAATTAGATACATTTATGTTTTAGTCAGTTTCAGAATATTTACTAAAATCGTAAATATAAAATGTTGTAATCACATTAAAATCTTAAAATTAAATATTAAAAATCGAATTTTTAGTGTATAAAACACAGTACAATAATTATTAAAATAATGAATGAAACATTTCTAAAATACAGTAAAATAAAAATCATTAACGATACATAAAACAGATCTATAATAAAAAGAACATTGCTACTTTTAAAAGAAAAATGACAAATTGTTCAAAATTCAAACATTAATAATCAAGCATAAATTTAATTTTCCGATTGAATAACTTTCGGATTCAAATTTCAGATTCTATTTGTGATGGCGCAGTAGAAAATGATATTTATACCAAGGACAATTAATGTATTACCTTATTATGATTTATGATATTCGTATAATAAACGTACACACTCGTATATGCTGTAGCTATCAATAGATGATGGACATATATATTGTACATATTATTGCATAATATATCCACTGTGATAATAACGAACTGTCACAGAAATGAGTAGATCAAATCGATTGCATAATTTGTACATTATAATATAAATAAAAAAATTTTAATTTGATTTTATAAAAACAATTATGCGTCAGAGTTTAATAATATCTACATATAATTTAATTTCAAAAAGTTAGAATTCATAAAAAAATATTCACAAACATTTTCTCACTTTCTGTTACGAAAATTCATCAATACTATCATCGAAATTCAGGTTTGGCTGTAATATAATTTTCGATTGATAATATTCCTAAACATTTACATTTTGTTAGCCTAATGTTGAGATTTTTTAAGATTACTTAATCTCTTTTTTAAACGTTTCAATGATGAAAATTATCTTTTAAAGGATCAATTGGTAACAGACATATAGTTAAAAAATTAATAAACACGTTTCCGAATTCTGGAATGCAGGCGTGATATTTGCAAATATTTAATGACGTTAAGTTAATTAATTAACAGTATTCTTTGACATTTTTTGAGAAGATCCTAAGCTAAAAAATTGCATATTTAGTAAAATTATTAGGATCCAAATCTAATTTATTTGCATAATATATTGATTGAACATTTTTTATTTGGTTAATAATTTTGTTTTTATTGAGATTTTTTTTAAATAAAAATCCGAATTTGTCTTCTACTTATAAATATGCTGCTATTCATTTATTTCATTCATAAATTAATCCATCACATATTATATTAGTCGCAGTAATATTATCGTAGATAATTTTGTTTTTAGTATTTTTCTTCTTAGGGTTTCTAAATGATATGATAAGTGTGGACATAAAAGAACAAAAACAAAAAAAACATAGTTTGACAAATGTTTAGCAATTACACAAATTTTATTTTAATGTGTATTAAATAAATCATTGAGGTATGAACTGTCGTAATCAATATAATAAATAAATATAATACATATAATATATTTAAAAAATTAAAACCTTAGAATGAAAAGAATTTTTTAACACATAATCTATTTATCTAATAATTAATATTTGTTAAGATAACTTATTAGCAACTACAACTATTAGCTTAAATCAATATTGGTTTCTAATACAGATAAGTAAAAGGTTCATTATAATTTATTAAGAAAAAAAATACTCTTTCTAATTGTTATAGTCAGTGAGTGAGATATTATTAACATTGTGATATAGATTATGCATAATTGTTTTAATCCACTTAATCAGTCTTTTATGTATGATTTTTCAACACAATGGAATTAATTAGTTAATCGCACTACATTAATTATTAAACTACCAATATACCTAATAAATAGTATGAGTTGTGTTACTTGTTTACTTATGTTATAAATTGATTTAAGATATCTACACATGCCACATCAAATCTTATTTTAAAATCAATATTCTACCTTCCATTGTATAAAATAGGCATCCGTAACAATTCTAGTGGTAACAGGTTTATTATTTATTAATATTTTATTACATTATTATTTTATATACCTATTTATTGATAAACGCACACTATTACACCATTAATAAACTATATGTCTATACTATATCCTTTTACACTCATATTTATAAGTTTCGCCTGTTCATTAATAATATTTTATAATCTACGCTAAGGAACTAACAATTTTATAATCAAGCTGGTAATAGATTTATTGTACTCAAATATGAAAACTTTAATTGAGTAAATCTTTGAAAATATATGTAGATATTAAAATTGTAAAATTGGAGATAAACTGTAGAAGAAATCAAAACATATAATTATTTGATATCAAAGAATCATTAAGAAAAACGAATAAGCGTCTATAATATAATTACCTAATGTATTTCCGTTCAAAGAATAAGAAATATAATTAAAAACAAAGTACTCTTTAGCAACTTTAAGTATAATTTTCCTTTTGACATAGTATCATAAATTATAATACACCAGTATCCAATATATTTAAACAAATATTAATTGGTAGTTGCTACATAAATTACCTAAATAGAACATTTTAACAATTATTACAATATCAATAGGTACGATTGTAAATAAAACGGCATAGTGACAGTATCAACAAAAATTGTACATTCAAATATTTATATCATTTATATCAGTAAATTAATATCCATTAGCTGTATAGTTCAAAATAATAGGTCACAGTAATCTATAATATATCACTTTAAATTTTTAATAGTTATCCAAATATCACAAGCTGAAAAATTGGATAAATTGTTCAGTGAAAATGATTGTATGAAAATTATTCAACTAAAATCTATATTGAAAACAAAATACAATAAAATATATTATATTATATGTAAACTTAAGTACTATAATAAAGTTCAATTGTACACCTTTCCTATTCAGAGCAGTACATTTCGGTGCTTTATGAAAAATAAATTACGTCTATAATATTATATATTTAGTGTAAAGTTTTAACTAAATTAATATTCGTAAAAATAACATCGCTAAAAAAATACTCTGACATGGGCAATGCGAGATATTTAAAACATAAGACATGTCCGAGTGAATATAAATTACTTTATAATGGTTAATACGATTTGAATCGTTCTAAAAAACAAAATCTAATCAACAGCGTAGGTCCGAATAGTATTTCATTTAATTATTCGAGACATTATTTTATTATTCAATTATTATATTCCAATCGAGTGTCGATTGTTATGTGTACACGTAATTCGCCTAGGTAGGTATAAAATAAAAATTTAATTGAGAAAAAACTCATTTCAGCGTTTGTATATAGTTCCGGTGGATTTTGATTTTCCCGCATCGAACATCTTTTTAACACTTCAACCCAACATGTCGCAATACATATTTTTAAATTATCTCAAAAATCTGAAAATATGGTTTTTTGGTATATTTAAAAATTCCGATAATCAGAATTTTAATAAATTCGTTATTAAACTAAAAAATGAGGGTGAGCGTGTTAGGTGAATCACTCTGTACATACAAGCAGTGTACCGCACGCCGTTACAATATAATAATATAATATGTATTATTATGAAATATCGTAACAGTTCACGTCAATCACAAACCACTAAAGGATTTATAGAATTGCACTTACATATAATATCACACGAGCACCTATATTTTATTATCCAAAAATAGCTCCCAAATATATATCGTGAATTGGTGATTACACACGTTTACGTGACGAACATACAGCCACAATGCGGTCGGTGAAACTACACAATGTAAAGCAGATTGTATATATATACACCTACCTACCTACTGTTGTATATAGCGTATGATAATAGTAATAGTAATAATAATAATAATAATGATGATGATAATATGTGCATAGGTATTATATGTTTGTGTGCGTAGAGTTTGCTTGCAAGTTATAATATAATAACCATTATCAATGCCGTAAGGACTTTCGATGTATAACAACATTATATTATTATATATATCCGTTACCTATAACTTACCTACACGCATACGAAATGATAACACGTCTTCAATATTGTACATACGCGCATTTCGATTGTCGGGTGCCTGGTTAAATATAATATAATATGATATACTATTGAATCGCAAATAATAACAATATACAGGGTGAATCTCCAAGCACGCTCACCCCATATTTTTTCCTTTATGGTTCAAATTATGGCTTTTGGAATTTTTAAGTATATTCAAAGACCACATTTTCCAATTATTGAGATTTTTTTGTACTACTTAAAGAGGGCTCTATGGAAGATACAGACTACTGTTTTCCAACAAGAACCCTCAACTTTAACTGAAAATTATTTAATTATTTAGTGGGTGATTTTCTTAAAATTTTAGATGCATCTAAATAAAAATTTTCATGAGAACCTAGTTTTTCAGTTATTAAAATGTTTAAAATAAAGATAATATTTCTTAAAAAATAGTTTTACATATATATATATAAAATACATGTAATATTGGATGTAGTATTTATTATAACTATTTCTACAAATTATAAATGTTGATAGATTAACAGTAATTACTACAATTTTCAAATTGTCATGCCTCATATATTATCTTATAAACCCATTATTGTGGACCTATTGTTTTTAATACACTAAGTTAAATAACTCAAAAACGATTCGATCGAATTTTGATTTTTATATTTGTCAATTTCCAGAAAAATTATCCGCTAAATAATTTACAGTAGAAAAAAGGTATTCTTATTAAAAAAAAAAAATACATAGTTCAAAAATCTTAAGATCTTAAAAATATGATCTTTGAGTGATATTTAAAAATTCTAAAAATCATATTTTTAATAATTACATTATTGAAGAAAAAAGAGGGCGAACATGCTTGGTGAATCATATTAAATATTATTTTTTCACTGACGAATTGACAAAATATATTACGTCGTTTAATGATGGTGTGAACTATAACTTTCAAGTGCGGTGAATATAATACCCAAGGTGGCAATATGAAAGACCAAGCATGTGCAAGTCTCCCGAGCAATAGCGGAAATTCTTTGACAAAACATTATAGTGAACATAATCAAATTAGTAGACAAGTAATATCTGTGAATAAAGAAATGAAAAACTACACGATTACTATATTATATTATGTAAAATCAGTTTATTTACAATTTGTTTTGTACGAATTGAACAACTACGCCACTTCAAGTGTAACGAGAAACAAATTATAGCCTCCAAGATTGTTATGTTACATGTTGTCAGTTACATTGTAAAAAAAAAATAATTTTTTATCTTTTCAACGACGATCTTTGTTTGTTTTAAATTATGAAGTAGGTATTATTTTATAAAAACTATAATGAACATGAAAATTTCTGAAAAACAAAATACTTAATAAGTGGGTATAAACTATTATAACAACAATTGAAATGACAAAGAAAAATGGGACAAAGATACATATTATCATGCGAAAATAATATTGATTTTTCATCGTTTAACTTCCCTTAAATATAAAAATAAATAGGCGTATAATAGCGTATATACGGTATTAGCAAATACCTTAATAGTAATAAATACTAAATAGTTTTGCTTAAATATATCTATAAATATATTTTACTTGGGAACATTTAAAAATGGATAGCAAAAAGTAGCAATGTAACCTGTTTATACATTACCTACTTTACATAATAATATTATACAAATACATTTTGAAATAAAATAAAATAGGAACCCATTAATATTATCTTACAAAATAATTAAAAAATTTATTGTACTTAAAAGTTTCACTTTTACCAGTAAAATAAAATATTACTTTTATTTTGTTTTGACAGTTACTATAGTAGGCACAACCAATGACGCCAAACATGCTTCTCGGGAGAGGGGCTATAAAACACCTTTTTTACGACACGATTGAGCAAATTTGTCGGCATATCAAATTATATAGAAATAAAAAAGAAAACCTATACGATTGGGCATAAAAAAAACTCTGGGATATTTCCATTTGAATTTTTAACTATATTATATAAAAAATATTAATTTGTGTTGTCCAGAATTTTCAATCACATTACATTTATCTAAACTTGGGAATATAATTGCCAAACATTTATTATTAGTACACCTCCGTCTCAAAAGATTATTTTTTTTTCGCTTACTAATTAATTAGTATTTGTATAAACTCACTAGGGCTAATTATTCATTACCTCTATCTCATAAAATAATAGTTATGTTATTTAAATCAATAATAAAAAAATAAAATCTAAAACATTTTTAACGCACATAGTGACACGACTATAGGTGATCGAACACTAACTACCATAAACAGAATTATTTATATGATTGTTTTAGAACAGTTACTTATCTTAATAAGTTTTATATTTCCCCAGTGCTATAAATTTTTAAAACATCGCGTTTAATAATGGTCAATATTACGAATAAAACTAATATTCCTCCGGAACTATATAATTATTTATTAACCAATAACATTGTCGATAAAGCTGGGCTCGTTCGCAACTCATTGCTCGTGTAAGTTTGATATCATTGAAAAATCATATCAATAAGTAAAAATAATAAATTACAATATTTCGGCAGCATCGGATAAAATATTCTACGCTCAATCGTGTTGCTAAAAAGGTATATGCTTAATCGGATTATGCTCAATCATGTTTTACCGAGGAAAGGCGGTTACTCCCCTATTATATAATAATAGGTGGATAGGTGTGTTGATGGTTGGTCAAGACATTTCATATTGTTTGATTATAATTGAGTAATGTATTGTTGGAATTACTTATGATGATTTCGTATGAAAAGAACATTCCAATCAATACAGATGAAGTTATCAATTTTTTTTTTTATTATTATATTATGATAATCATAATGTACGACATAAGTACAATCATAATCGTGTGAAACAGCAAAAGAATGATGTATTCGTCAATTATTGTCATCACCAAATACCAATGTCATCACCAAGCTTAGAAAATAATTTTTAAATAGATTTTTGGCTTGACTATTTTTTAATTTATCAATTTAACTAATCAATTAATTATATACATTTTTTACTACAAAATCATAAGTACATTTTCATGAATTTTATTATTTTTGTAAAAATTAAAAATTCAAATGATTTTAAATAAAAAATAAAATCGTGCTTATGTATCTTTAATGTTATTAACGATATGTTATCTACGATCACAACTTATGAAGAAACGTATACTATTTATTGCATTTTTGAAATGTATGTCTATTCAATTTTTGGTGATTGAAAGAGGGTGTGAGGGTGAAGTCACCCACCTTTTCAAATTTATAACTCTGCCTGGATATTCCAAGTACTTATGTAGTCGCCTCTCCTATTACATTTTAGTTCGGCGCCACTGGGTACAACATTGAATAGGTAATATTTATGATAATGATTGGCTAACTAATCAATTTATAAAACTTATTTATAAGTTAAACAAAACTATCATAAGTGTTCTACCTTTAATATCGTGATATTACTTATTAATACGTATGTATAGGTAACACTCACTGGGCACTGAATAATAAAACAATTTAATATAATATTATATAACATTTAAAAGTTTAATTCTAATGCACTGATATAACTTCAAACGTTAAAAAAATCATATGCACTTACCATATATATACAGGGTGATCCATTCAAGTTTCTTCAAAAAAATTAAAACTTTTTAAAGTTATAAGTGTAGACATTTAAATAGATCACCTGGTATGTGTATTATAATATGTATGCCTGTTAAATACGCACATGCTTATATTTAAAGCATAACATAAATTTTGAATGAATCATATTGTGTTAGTTAATAAAAAATTAATATTCATTTTTATACTAGTACCAATGAACCTCAAATACGTGCGGTATCATCATTTATTATATCATTTTTAAATATGTGTAAATTTATAGTTGGATATACTCTATAGTTGTATCGTGTTAATTCTTTAAAAATATGATAATAAATAAATATTGATTGTGTAAATACTATAATATTCTGATAGAAATTTTATTAATTTTAGGAATAACCGTTTTAAGTATAAAAATAAAAAGTTAAGATTGGAAATTGTATTTTGATTTTTTAAGACAAATCCATAGATGTACTTTTGAATAAATAACATAGATTTGCGTATCGAATTTTGTATCTAACTTGGTTGTTATGATATTTTTTTTCAAGATTTTAATATTACCATCAATTTAGAAATTACGGGAAATATTTGTATCATCTATTAATTTATTGCCTAAATTCATGTACAAATAGTTTTAATTATTTTGATAGTAAAAAAATTATTTTACGCGCTCACACATTATTTTATTGAATGTCATTATTGGTTTTTATTCCTATTTAAACGAAATAAAAAAAAAAATTAGAGTTACTAAGATATGTATTATTTTTTTCGGTACACAATATTTTTAATTTTTAGAATAATAAAACATGTTTTTGAAAAACAATACTTATATATTACACAAGTAACACAATAAGGGTTATTCATAAAAATATTTTAGAAGAAGCATCAACTTATTTTTACATTTATATCTTAAATAGTCAATACCATTAAAAATCTATAGACAATTATTATTAAAATTCTTAGAAGTGGTGGGAAATTTTAAAAATTTTTTTTCCGAACACAATAAGTTAAAATAAAACACATAAAAAATGTCATAATCTCAAATCAACCACACTATACCAGCTCACAAACCATTCTTCTTTAACCTTCATACTGAGAATACTTCAAGACTCAAACGATCAGAGATGACTAGATAAGCTCAACATTTCTCATAATCAATGTAAACTTATAGTAATAAGTATCTGCTTACTAATACACTACTCAATGCATAGTTTATCAATTTCAAGGAATTTATTCTGTATTAATATTCAAACCAAAATAATATTGTCTAACTTTAATCCTATTCAAATGATCTTCTTAATTTTGTATCTTATTTATTAAAAATATTGTAATTACCCATATAATATTGAGTTAGATCACAAAATTGTAGTTTAAAAATATAATATTTCTTGAAGCAAAATAATATTAACTGCAGCAGTTTAAGTATGACGTATAAATGAATACTTTTTTTTTTTGATTAATCCACTTGAAGATATGAAAGTTTACTTTATTGGTTTGATAATTCATAGATAATAATATTACAGTATTAACTATTTTTTTATAACAGTTTTTTTAGATAAGAGAAAGGTTAACATGTTTTTTATTTTAACTTCGTTATTAATTAAATTAAATTTTATGTCTTAGTAATAATATATTAAAGGTCATAACTCATCACTCATAAACCTTTCCTCCCGATAAAGTTCTGATTTGTTGCTCTTAAAACTATAAAAATTAAATATCTATATGCAATTAAAGCACATACAAAACTAACACCATATTAAACGAAACATTAAATTGCAATATAGTTTAAACTTAATAAAATTAACATAAGATATAATGTACTGTATTTGTACCTATTGATAAAGTAAATATTTTTCTCAAAATGAAAACTCGATTTCTTTGAAAAAATAAATGACCACAAATACACTTACATATTAAGAAGAACTAAAAAGATTTAAGATTTAAAAAAAATATATATTTTTAAACTTAAGCCGCACGACTTTCATTAATATTATATATGCAATCAATAATAACATTTTTAATGATTTAAATAATATTATTGTAATTAGAAAACAATCTGTAATATTTATTATTTACACAAAACACAATTAAGTATTATTATACATCTATTTATAAAATTGTTTTAAGTTAAATCAGTTCAAAGTCAAAACGCATGATTTAATTTGTTTAGATTTGAATATTTAATATATTAAATTGTGTTATAATTTTTATCATTTACTTGAATAATAATTATTACAAAATAAATTAATAGAGATAAAATGCATTTATTTATGATAAAACGACTCACATTAACATTCAAAAAAGTTGAATGTCAAGTTTAAGATTCAAATTATGATTCATTTTAAAGGCCCTTTGCTCAGATCGAGAAAAATAAAAAAAAAAATTGTTATAATAATATGTATGCAAGTTCTAATATTATTCTTATTTATGTTTGATATATAATAATCAACACGAATTATAAAAATTAAATAAACTCGCTATTTATTGTGCTTTCATTTTTGATATTTTTTCAATTATTCTTTAGAAATAGTAAACTTTTCAGTTAATTCATTTGTTTTGAGAAACGTATTATTTTAGGAAACTAATTTATTGAATATTTCGTCAGATTATTTATACCTACCATATTGGAATAATTATGAAAGTACTTAAGTACCGGTAATATTGCTTTTTCGAAGTTCTTTCTGATTCGTTGTTATAATGTTAGAATGTAGGACGCATGTTACATTGGTTTGTAAAAGTATTATTAAGAACTCAGAAAAAATTTAGACATTTAAGATAGACAATATCAATTAAAATTATTAATTTATCATTATTAAACTGATTTACTGATACTGTACAATAATTATAATGTTTAACGTAAATTAAATATTTTTACTATTATTAAAATTTTTTTAAATTAAATGAATGACTTTGTAATGTTTTTATTAAATTAAATCATTATTTAAAAATAGTGTGAAAATGGACGGTATTACGAAAAAGCAGACCGAGATGTGTTCAAAGCTGCTACCTTTACTGAAACCCCAGCCCTAAACTAATGCACATAAAGCATAATATACAACAAGTTCTTTACTTCAAATAGAAAAAGAACTGGATAAAACAAGACACCAAATTGAACACGAAAAAAAAACAATATCTATGTACGACAAAACCCCGGCCTAAAAAGTAAAGAAGAAACCATTTTAAATCACCTCCAAATAAGACACACATTTAAAACATAGAATCACCTCATGACTAAAAGCGATATCTGAATTATATGTAGTAGATTACACAGTTAACCACATCCTAACTGAATGTCAAATATTTGAAGACACAAGAAATAAGCATCACATAGGTACCATATCTATTAGAAGAAGCATTGCAACCAGATCTTAAATCAAATTCACATCATTAATTTTTTAAAATTGAATTGTTTAACGTCATCTAAATATTACCTATATTTTGAAAAATAATATACAAACAAAATGCTTATGTAACTAAGATAAAATAATAATAATAATTATTATTATTATTTTAAACAGCTAATAATTACTGTTCGTGAAGCTTTGCATCAAATAAAAAAAATAAATTAATAACAATTGGTGCTTAATAAAGTTAGTTAGGTACTGTAGTTTTGTTTTTGTTATTGTTATTAAAAAATATTACATCAAAAATATTTTAAAAGTGTCTATAAATATAAAATATAATCATAAATATTAATCATATTATATCTCGTTGCCAAGTCGTTAAGCATTAAGAATATTTACATTTTGAATAGGTCGGGTAAAAATTAAACATTTATAAAAAAACACACTTTATTTTGTTGCGCAGCTAACCCTTTAGAAAGCTAACAATGCTTACATACAACACACTTAAAATATTTTAAAATGATGTTTGACAGTGTATGTGTAAAAATGTCATCCATATAATATAATTATTATAAAATCAGCATTGACACAAAAATCGACATAATAATGAACCATCGATTCTAAAAATGTTTTAAGTATTTTTTTTTTCATAGTACGGTTTCCATGGACATGGTTATCATCAGAAATTTATAATTTTATCGAGTATTACACATAATATATGTACAATAAACATGATAATATGTGTTTAAATCAAAATATATATATAAAATATATTTTATTATGCCAAACATTTGTAAAAATTGATAAAACCTAAAATATTATAGGTGATATATTTATCGTAAATATTTAGGTATCTATAGAAATGTGCCATAATCTTATGGAATGACTATTGGCTATATAAAACCCATATCAAATAAATTAAAAAAATATATATATTCTTTTGAAAATCTAACTAATATTTTATAAAAGTTTTTAATTTAAGAAAATTAGAGTAAAGTGTATCAAGCATTAAAAAAATGTTAAGTAAATTGTGGCAAGTTACAATTGTACTTTAAATAACTTTTTATACAAATCATACTGGATATAATTAGCATACATTTTATTACAAATTGTGAACTCAGATTCCCACACGAACATGTTCAGCGGCGACCATTATTATCTTCTTATAGATTAAAAAAAATTAAAGATAATGCATTTGATATTTTTTATTTGGTTAATTTTAATATTTCTGCTAATTGAATATTAAAAATATATATACATGCATAACAAACATTAATTTATAATATGATTACAGATTGATTGCATCTGCCAAATAATTATTTGGTCACTCAGTAAAGAAATTATTTATGGTTATCTAAAAATGTATTAAAATGAATAAGCCATTTTAATTGTCATTCATATGAACATAAAAACAAAATTCTAACAAGATCAAACATAAATTATGTAAATTGTCAGTAACCTATAACCATCAATTATATTCCACATAAAGAGTAATATAATGTAGCTTCAATATTAATACTTTTTGTGATTATTTTTAATTTTCTTTTGTTTATTGATATGAGTGCTAATAATAATATAATACTTTAGAATTGTGTGTATGAAGTCATCCGTGTTTATAATTTTTTGAATTCAATCAACTTAATAAATCAATATATAACTGGTATAACAGTGACACCTGCAGTTTACATTGGAATATAGTATGTATAATATAAAATAAATTGTAAAATATATTGTTTACATTATCTATACATATTATTTTTACACGTAATTTAAATTCAATATTTTTTTAGCATTTAATTCGACGAAATGTCTATTATAACTTAGAGACTCGATAGTTTTTAAATTGGTATAAATAAATACAAAAGGAATACGGACATACTTTTTGAGTAATTCAAAATAATTGTAAAACGATAATACCAAAACGTACACCTAGAATAACTACATAATGATTAAAACTTAAAACAAACAATACATAGTACATTACAACCCTTATAAGTTATTGGATATTAAATAGTCGACTTCCGTGCTAAGTCGGGGAGAGGGTCGAAAATAAATTTCAGCGTATCCCGCATAGGAATAAATTGACACTTTCGGCGCAAACTAAAATACAAGAACCAAACTCAAAAATAAACACTTACCCGGTTTCCCGTGTTCCTGGACGACGGACCCCTCACATAAATGGGCACGTCCATATCAGTAGTGGACGAAGCAAACGAAGCATCGCCCGGCCTACTCGGAACTTGAAGCAGCTTGACGGCCTGCGCCGCTAATTCCCTGTTGCCGTGCAATTGTAGCGGATGATCCTCCTCTATGAAACCCACGCTGTCAGGAGACCCTTCTCCGTCTTCATCGTCGTAGTACAACATTGCAGGTCGCGGCATCCTAGTACACACAAAGTCAACTACAATAATGGCCGTCAGAACGAACGATATAATGTAGGACTGCAATTACAATGCCCTCGGAAGGTGCAAAAAAAAAATTTAAGTGCATTTTAAAATTGAATTTATTCATACTTATTGGAAACTAGATGTCCCGCCCAGCGTAGTCTGAACCAAATATTAAGTTAAGATCAACCTCAAGTGATTTACATAAATCTAAGCCACCTAGGTAGGCAATATCCACTGCATCGGCTTGCGAACAATACGCGAGCAGTAGATTATCAGGTAGGCAACATTTTTAAAAAGGAAGTATAAAATACTAAAATAAAAAAAAAATGTTAATGCATCAGAATTCTTAGGCTGAGTCATAATAATATCAAATAATATGAACATATCGTGTATGTAATTACGATTTAATGTGAAATATCATTTTAAATCTCGTTGAAAAAACTCTGTATAATATAATGCATAATATAAATATTATGTTATTTTTCGTTGCTACTTCAATATGATATTATGTGTAATCAACAATATTTAGATCCTAATTAGAAGAAGAAATGCATTATGAATATGTGATAAATGATTACGGAACAGATAATTTAGGTAGCACTAGGTATACATTATATACGGCATATGTTTAAAAAAGTATATCGGCCTACACTATCTATATATTATATACTCACGACGGTTTATATTTTAAAATTCCAATAATCAACCCAGAAAATTTGTTTTTACATATTATTTTATTATAAAATCTTAGACTCTGAATAGAGCCATAAGTATAGGAAATATTCTCACATTGATTATGAGTATTTTTTAAATATTAATATTCTTAATACTTGTCTTGTGCATTTATTTCAAAGATATTTTGTCTTACATTTTGTATAGGTACGAGTAGTTAGTTAAACTTTTCTAACGTTAGTTTATTTTATAAGAAATTTAACTCTGAGATAATGAACTAAATCATGAAGTCAATAAAAACGGGAGCGATAGACGAAGAAAAATATACCTAAGAAAAATAATTTTAATTTAATATAATAATATCCGTTTGACTAGACTCTTGTCTAGTATTTACCTAACTATATATAGATGATAGCTATAATTAGAACCTATTTTTATTAGTGTTACTTTATAATGAAAAATATTTATATGAATAAAATATAGTTATTAGGGACATTGGAAAAAACTATTAAAAAATTGTTCTGGCGTCTAGACAATTTTATTATTAATTGTCAAATAATATTAAATAATAAATCTAAGATATTATATCGAAAACAAAAAAATAGAATTAATTAAATTTGCATGTCTTTCGCGTCTAGACGGGCAAAATAAACGTGGGTTTTAACACAATATTGCATTAATACCGTTATAAAAAATGATACGGTGAAATAAGTCCGGATATCATATTATTGTTGTGTCAAAATATTTGCACATGAAAATATCATATAATAGAGATACCTATATCAAATAACTAAATTGATTAATACTTTTTATTAGTGGAAAAAAAAAATACTTGGTGAAATTTTTCTTAATTATATTATTATAAATAGCTGCATTAAATACCTAACGTTTGCTTAAAATAAGAATATTATTAAAAATATATATACATACATATATAAGTAAATTTTTTTTTCGTGTATTATTATTTATAAACAAATATTTCCATTGTAAATCTCAAAATCCTTGTTTGAGCAGCTCCCGGAGTTGGACCTCTCCCTTTTTAAATTAGCCTATCGTCTTCCCAGAGGTCTAATCTATCTCTGTCCCAAATTTAATCTCAATCGATTGCATAAATGACAGACAAACAGACAGACAGACATTTATATATATATAAGAAAGCGAAATGTAGGGCAATCGTTAAAACTTTTAATATCAAAAAAATTTTGAAATCTGAATAAAAAAATATTAAATATTATACAAAATGATTCTTTTAACTCTCGTTTTCTCTAAAATTATTAATATTTTTGGAAATATTTCTTAACATATTTTGAAGTTACGACAATACAATTTTTTTAAAATAAATACATGTTTCTATTTTTTTTTTTTTATCGTTAGGTATCGTTATTTTTTAAGTTTTTACTTTTTTGAATTACAGCATAATATTATGTTTATCATTCCATACTTCAAAGCAGAATATGTATCTGAGAATTTCATATTTAAAAATCAAATCTCAAACGAGTGGTTAATTGTTTAAAACTTATAAGTAGGGGTATTTAAAGTTTTAATAATCTGAGTTGAGTGGCATAGTGGTACCCAGCAAAATATTGATCCACGACTACTCTGCTCATTCAAATTTATGGCCTACTTATAACTAATTAACTACCTATTTGTTCGAAACTCGATTTTTGTATACAATATCAAGTATTCGCTTAAAATCTAAGACAATTTGTAGTTATTATAAGTATTGACCCTGTAATAAATATCAAGTTTATACGCCATACATAAGAACTTCGAATATGATTTGAGATAACTTATTATCAATTTAATTGCTTAATACTAATCATTATTTATTAATAACTATAAAAAATTATTAAATATAATTGATAATTATTTTCATTTTATAGTTTTTTAGTTTAGTTTTATCAATTATTATATATTGATATACAAAAATCCTTAAATATATCAGTAATCTTGTATGACCCCCCTGGATATCTAGAAATCTTTAATCTCAGTTTTAAACTTTTTTCAACGATAGGGTTTATGCTGTGCACCTTAATTTAATTTGAATATTAATATTCATTGTACGTAAGATTTTTGAATAAATTGTAGTAAATAAAAAATTGTACAAATTCAAAAATAGCAAAATATATAGTTTTGAATTATGATGTATGATAGGTACTAAACAGGAGGTATACCATATTGGTTTTTTTTCTAGTAAATACAAGTTATTATTGTATTACCTATTATTAATATATCAATCATATATTATTATTAAAAACAGGAACATCATTATGCCAAGATAATATGGTAGTTGATACATTGAATATCCGACCAAATTTCTAAGTGTGTAATATACAAATATAAAAAATATTATTTGGTATGTATTTATAACAGATATTTATAAGCTAAAGATACATTTTAATGATTAAGAGTGAATTGTGTGTTGGATTCAATGTCAAGGTAACCCGAAATAAAAAATATAAAAATGTGTACTCACGGTAATTACTATTCTCGTCCTTCAAAATTGTTACAGATCAATTTTTCAACAAGAACTTAGCGTCACGAAACACTAGAAAACATAGTTATAAAAACAATGTATTACGCGGTATAAAACTGTCGAATAAAAAATTAGTAATTACAAATAGAAAATAGCGATAAGAAAAATGTTGGCGATTCGCAAGACAAAAAACTGACGAATTTAGTTATAACTATTTCAATGATTATAACTTATACTATAAAACGAATACTGTTTTGTCACTAGAAAACGAATAAGAAATTCGGTCCGCGGATTCCCATCTAGAACTGGCAATGGACCAGAAGGGACCACATGGCGGTCACTGAGGGACAAAATTAGAGTAGGAAAATATGTTTGGACAACCTCTCGAAGCCATAAATTGAATTATACAGGGCCGTGTATAAAAGCTCGAAACGTAGGAAATTGCACGAAAAACGGATTTGATTTTCCCTCAAAAACACGAACCGAATCTATTTTATCCTATCGTACACGTCTCACAAAATAATATGTTATATTGAAATTCCGTTGTTTTGATTCCCAGGCAGTATTATTTCGTCAGACCAGTCATCTATAACCGCTACTGTTGTCGATTTAAATGCCCTGTATACTTCGTGCGTCGGCCTGAAAATTGTAATTGACAACAGAAACCCCACATTTTTAGATTGCGATGATTACCTCATGCGCACTCATTATGATGTGCTGGTTAACACCAAGTTGTCAATGGACTCGCACACGATAAGTTTGAAAGGACGACATATTATTATATTGAAAGATCTCTAGTAAAAAGCGTAAAGTATACGCCGTTTAAAATACAAAATCGACTGCAGTATACATTATACGCGAAGAAAATATATTTTCATCAATCGAATAATAATATAATATAATTATTATATTATATTATATTCCGTATATAATATACATTTGATTTTATGTTCGCCACATGTTCGTCTATTCACCAAAACATTGTTATTATCTTTTTTTAACAATGTTGAATAGGTATATTATTATGTTAATCTCCACAAACATTGTTTTCGAGAAACGAATTTGTATTAGTCCCAAATATAGGACGTATGGTTTGCGCAATTACATCATCAATAAGTATAAAATAACTGCAAATGACACTTATTTAATTCGTGAGCAGGGTAGAAATGATTTTGACGCAGTATTTTTAGTCACCTTGTGTTTAACGTGATCTTACGGTCAATAATTTTTTGGCCAAGAACAAATGTCTATTTTTAAAATTCCTACCTCTGCCGTACCCACTAATTTGTAAAAGGTTCTCTGTACATTTGAAAGTTGTACTTATCTACTTTATTTTTTGATATTATTTTTGTTTGAAACAAATTTTAAAGTCAGAGACTTGGAAACGTTTTGCTGATTGCATGCTACATCATAACATTTACGTGTCAAATACACATTGTTGGCGTAATCGCGTTGTATAGGTACCTACACGAAAAACAATAAAAAAAATGAATGTAATAATAACAATTTATAATATGTAGGCGGACAAATGTCTTAGGATTTGAGTGTTTGACACACGTATTTTGAATGTCAACACTCAACACTTATATTTATTTCTACAATGTGTCAAATATTATTAAATGTACACCTATACCTATATTAGAAAAAAATTAAAGGTTAATATTGTAGAAAAACTTGAGAAGACAAACCCTCCCCCTCGCATCCATCCGAACCTTAAATCAATAACCACTGTATATTATTTATTCATATAATTTAGATTATAATTTATAGGCATAAACGTAGCATCTTGAGACCTTATAATTAGTAAAATAATTGTACATTTAAGGTATTATTTATGTTGCTAAGTATAGTTACTTATCTGTATAATATATTAATATGAAACCAGCCCACTGCATACTTAGATATTATACAAAACCCCAAAAGAATAAACATTATGTTTATTTGTGAGTAGGTAGCAGGGCTATACTCACGGGTATAAGGGGGATGGAGGTATCATCTCGTACATTTGGCTTATTTTTGTCTCATAAAATGTATAATAAAGCAATGCAAGTAGTAAGTACCTACATTTACCGCAGTCTGAAAATAGTCAAGAAACTCAAAAATACATATCCCCCTTTCAAAAAAGCGGACCACGCTACTGATAGGTAGGTACCTACATTTTTAAAAACGTAGACCAAAATTTTTATAATTTAAATATATACTAATGTTTAACACCACTATACATAGTCACATTAGAGAAGATATTACGAACCAATAGCAATTATATTTCCGATCTAAGTACTAACGTAGGTATCTTAAAATTAAAATATCTTGGTACCTTACTAACTATTGGACGTATTATTATTGTCGGTAAAAGTAACAACAACGTCAAAGACGGGACTAATAAATTTCAAACATATCTATCAACAATTTACTATCTGTCTATTTATATATCTATACGATCTATTAACATGTATCTATCAACAAATTTACCTACCAGAGGCGGACTATACATGCAAGTAATTAGGGGACTAAGCAACCCTCCAATTTCTTTTACTCTAATTGCGCTCATGGGCCTTAATATAATATGTACCTACATTTAAGTTTTGTGGTCCAAATTTTCTTTTAAATTTAATATATTATATTAAATTAATAATTAAATTAAAATCGAACATGTTGGCTAACTAAAAGTACTCATAATATATTATTTTGTTACTATTTCAGTTGTGCCGTCGCGGTATACAAATTTTAATGTTCACCACACAAAATTATGACTATATAACAATAATACAAATACAATCGTATTAAAATGGTATATGATAAAAAAGTGTAATAACATTGTTGATAATTCTCTCCTTTACAATAATTGTTGTTCGAAATTTATTTTCGTACGTCCAATATAAACCAAGATATTTATAAATAGAGATTATTTGCTATATAAAAGAAATCATATTTCTTTAAAAATTTACTCGCTGTAAACACGCTATCGCAAAAACTATATCTTTTACACAAAACTACCACAATAACTTTTTTGTAAATAATTATTTCTTCTACAATTTTTGTTTGAAATTTTTTATCGTACTACAAATAAATAGCGAGATGTTTGCAAAAAAGTAGTATTCGTAACTTTTTCACCTTAAATAGCTTTTTACGCGTATATGATATCGATGGGAACTTTTCACGCGTTGTTTATACCTAACAGCGTAGCAAAGACGTCTAACTTACTCCTCGGAAGAGTCGGTTGCCTTTCAATAAGTAGGTGGGTGGGTGGGTGGATGGTTGTGTTGGTGATTGATCAGGATAGTCTACAGGTGATTTTTCATATCGTTTAATTATAAATGAATTATGTATCATTGAATACATTCATGATGATTTCGTGTTGACATTCTAATCAAAACAGATAAAGTGTATCAAATTGTTTTTTTTATCATATAGTCTATGAATCATAATATGCGTCACAGGTAAAGTCCATTTAAAAACAATTAACCACCAGTTTTGACATCATTCTATTTTTTTTCGAAAACTAATACAAAATAAACACCAAAATACGAGTATACGACATACGTTTATAGGAGAAATGTAAATAAATTCAATTTTATCGGAATAAGTAACAGACAAAAAAAATAACTAGGTAACGATAAATTATAACAAACATATTATCGTGTGGAACAGAAAAATGATTGACGTATTCGTCAATTATTGTCATCACCAAGCTTGGAAAATAATTTTAAAATAGATTTTTGACTTGATCATTTTGTAATTTATCAATTTAACTAATTAATAAATTTTACAAATTTTTGACTAAAAATTAATTGGTAAATTTTCGTAAATTTTATTATTATTATAAAACTTGGAAATTCAAATGCTTATAATTAAAAAACCATGCCTATGTCTCTTTAATATTATTAAATATCTACGATCACAACTTATGAGGAACCTTATATTATTTATTACATTTTTACATTCTTGAAATTTATGACCATTCAACTTATGGTGATTGAAATTAGCGTGGGGGTGAAGTCGCGCCCACCTTTCCATATTTATAATTCTGGGTGGATATCCCCGTGAGTATGTAGTCGCCCTTGCTCTAAAATTTAAGTTTGGTCCCACTGCAGCGCAGTAAAGGTGTATACCAAAATTCAGCTTTGTGCTAATTTTTCCGAGCTGGAATCTTATTTTGACTGGGCTACAACGCCGTTAAAGTGGCGGTATATACCACTACGGCTTTACCGGAGCAATAGCTTATTAATAATATAATATTATGAGTACTGTTTGTTAATCAATGTGGTAGTTTTTAATTACATTTTTATTGATGAGGACTTTTCACACGTTGTTTATAACGGCGTGTAATAAAGGTGTACACCAAAATTCAGCTTGGCACTAACTTTTCCGAGCTGAAGCCTATTTTTCATTTAATTTGACTGGGTTATTGGCCAATGGCGATGGCGGCACGTTGTCGATTTGGATTTTTGGATTTATTAGTAGATGCATGGCATAAAATCCTCAAAAAGACGATAACATTTCCAGAGAAACAAAATATTTTAAATTATTTTGATGTCAATAATAATAATTATATATTTATGTACTATGTTGTGTCTATGGTAGTTTGTAACTGACAACGGCTGCCTTATGAAACATTATACAAAAAAAAAAAAAGTATAAGTACCAAATTATATAAAAATATTATAGATATTTTTGCTAGCAGCCCAAAACTTATAAACTAGTAACGGTCTACTGTGTTATAGAATAGTGACACACCGGGCCACTCCACTACTGCTATCTACCTAATAGAATTCTTTAAAATTGCACAACTATGCAATACATTGTAAGCTAATGGTCACAGCTGGGAAATTATTTTTCATAATACTTATTTATATTAATATCAACATTTAAAAAAAAAATTTTAATTCATTTTGTAAAATAGGGAATTACTTCTCTATTTATTTAATAAAACATAATACAATTTTTCATAATAATTTTAGAAAGATAGATTAGTAGATTGAAACTACCTTCTTGAAATTAAGTACAATAATTGTAATAATTGTTATAAATTATTTAACTCTAATCAGTTTTATGGTTGTGCAATGTACATATTTACTAGTAGAAAACAATTCTATAGGTAATTAGTATATTTTGTTCTACTGTTAAAATAACAGAAATAATAATAAGTAGGTAGGCAGGTACTGAAAAATTAATAATATTTAATAGATGTATTATTTATGTTTCATTTCATCAAAAACTAAAACAATTTGTTTCAGTTTTAATAATAATAAGCTAGTAGATAAGCGAAAACACCTTTAAATTACTTCAGAATAAATATCCATACATACATTAGGATCATAATTTAATTAATCAAATACAAATTTTACAATTTTACTTATTGTTCCAAATTTATTCAACAGATTGTGTAATAAAAAATTTTTAAAAATACAAATTTAACTAATACCCTATTTGAATTTTATATTATCTATATTACTGGTACAATAACTTATACCTAACATACATTTAATTACTTATCCCACATTTAACCTTATTAGATTTAAAAAAAATATTAATCATTAAAAATCATTAAAACTGATTTGCTCTGAAAAACATAAAGGTTAAATGAGTCAAGAAATATATTTTTATATGTGTTAAATTATTAACTATTAGTTTTAAATATATTTATTAATATGTAATGAAATGTCAGAGATAAATACAATGCAATTTAAACATTACCTACTTTAATAATCAACTTTTATAGAATTGTGCTCAAATTAGCTATATGATGTAAATATATACATTACTCAACAAGTTTAATTTTTAAATAATTTTTTAGTTAAGTAGAGGTAAATGTGCATGTTACTGTATGGTAGCAATAAATAGATATGATAATAAGCTTAACGTTTTAGGTATAATTAGCTGCGATAGTATTTTATTACTGTCGGAGATTAAAATACCTAGACCGTAACATATGAATGTAATAATTGTTTATATTGTTCTCAAATTATTTAATTAAAGTTATTTGTAGTATAATGGTATACTGAAATATCAAAAAACCAGAATTTTTAGTACCTAATGATTTACTAACAGTACATTTGTACACTCTACTGCCATAATTTAAATTCTTACTAAATGTAAGAATGTTAGAGCTGATAATGGATTTATTTAATAACCATGTTGTCTGCTTTTTTTTTCTACCAACATTTTTAATGGTAGTAAACTATCATAGTAATAATGGCCATACAATTTCATTAAAATTTAATCAGTAAATATGGTTAATATTTTAGTTTGAACATACTGTATTTGAAAATTGTTTGAATAACATTTATTGTACCCTATATATTATAGTTAGGACAACTAATTTTATAGATTTATCTTTTTAATAAAATATCAGTCACATATTTCTCAAAAATAGAGTACCTATAGACTGATAAGTATTTATTTTTTTTTTTTTTGATCATGTTTACCTACATAAATATTATTGTATGTATATCATATACAGCTATTGGTAAAAACTTAATCTAACTATAAAATAATATTTTTTGAAGATTGTCTCTCGTTTTAGTACAATTATCAAATTCTGTCTGTGTACGAATTCAATTTTCTATATGATTACAAGTTTAAAATAAATTTCACATATATTTAAAATAATATTATGATTTAAACATTTAATATTTATAAAATTTAATAAGACATTAAATTATTTAAATCAACAGTCTTCACCAAGAATAAAAAAAAAAAATTAAAATAATAACAATAAAACATATTATGGTATTAAAAATAAAGAAATTACAATAATTTATATTAGCACAGGACCATATTCTCTTAACTGTTGTTTGATACTTTTTAAAGATTTATATTCTATATTATTGTTTAATTCTTCATTAATATCTAAGAGTTCACGAACCGTTGATTTTACTCGTTGCACATCATCTGGCTGATTTTTAGCAGATATTTTTAAAATTTTATCAAATTGAATAGTTCTAGATGGTTTTATTTCATCAGGATAAGATATAATAGCATCTGAAAAATGAATTGTACATTTATACTTAAAAAATTAAACTACACTATTAAAAAAGACAAGTAATCTACCATCTAAATGCTCTAATTGATTTTTAATCTCTAAATATTTTTCTTCGGCACCTTCAGTGTCCATTTTGTTGATTAGTAACATAGCAGGTTTATCTAGTAATTCTTCTTTATATAACTCAAGTTCCTGCAAAGGAAATAATTATTTAATTGATAAGTTGATTACAATAAAATAAAAATACAAACTTTATTTAGTAGAATTACTGTATCTAAACATGAACGAAACTTATGTTTAGGATTTAATTGAAAACCATTTATATCAACAACAAGGAGAAGTAATTTTGTTCTTTCTACATGTCTAAGAAACCTATGTCCCATTCCAATATTACAATGAGCTCCTTCTATAAGTCCTGGTAAGTCTGCCATTGATATTTGTCGCAAGTCATCATAAGTCATAATACCAATATTGGGTTTTATGGTTGTAACTGTAAATAAATTAAAAAAATATAATATTTAATTTATTTTTATTTTTTAATTTATACTTACATGGGTAAGAAGCAATTTTTGGTTTAGCGTTAGAAATAGCTTTTAGTAATGTAGATTTTCCAGCATTTGGAAAACCTACAAGACCAATATTAGCAATTAATTTAAGTTCAAGTTTAATGGATTTGCTTTCCCCCTTTAAACCACAATATCCATTTGTTTTATTGCCTCCATCTCCACCTTTGGCAACTATTAATTCAGAATCTGGCTCGTTTAATTCACCTACAAAATAAAGAACACATGAAATAATTATTGTAAAAAACAGTTAGCAACAATAAATTTATATTTATGACAACAATTTAATTTGTTATCTGGTCAAAAAAAATATTAAAAAATCTTTCAAACAAACAATTGTACAAAACATATCCGATTAAAATATAACAGGAAGTATATTATAGTAATCATAGTAGTTTAAAATTAATTGAAATTTAATAGTTTGATAAATTAACAGTAAATCAAAATTATATGTATAATAAGTAAAATTTAACTTAAAAAATATTAGTTTTAAGAAAATTATATGAAGTTTTGGTTCTAATAGGTAATTCTAATAACTACATGATAAAAGTGTAAGGACTGCATTTTTCTATATTATACTTAACTGATATAGTAATGTGTATAACTCATTATTGTATACTAAAGTGTAAAGATCTATTATCGTGTATGGGAAATTAAGTTTTATACAATAATTTGAAACAAAAATTACAACATAAATTATATGAAACAAAATTATAAAATTAAAAAATAATAATTGCTCACCAATTAAAATATTTTTATCATCATAAACAGTGATACCAGTAGGTACATTTACTTTTTTGTCTTCGCCACTTTGACCAAGTATACGTCTAGAATGACTATTACTACCCATTTCAGCTCGTAATTTTTTTAGTGGATATTTTTTTAAAAAATCCTTCAGATTCATACCTATACAATGAAAATACATTAAACAAATATTTAAATGAACCAGAATAACAAATATACCTACATTAAATATATTATATTATTTAGTTTTTAGATTTAAACGATTTTGAGTACCATTCATATCATTAAATATAGAATATTTCAATTCACTATAATGCTAATTATTAAATTATTAAAGTCATAACCAAAATAATAATAAAGTATAATACTAGTATTATCGTGAAAAATAATTTATATTTGAAATTGTAACATTTAATTAACTCACTTTAAGGACAAAATATTTAAACCAAAATTGAAACCACATTTACCTCAGTTTTGTACCTAGAAGACTAAGCAGACTAATAAAGAATCTATTTCTCTATGTGTTGTTTGAAATATTTTTATTGTAAAAAAAAAGTAAATATGTTAGCACAATAATTTTTAAAAAAAGAACATTAAATTAATCAAACTTAATATTCTATTGGGTATGTAACAATATTATGTTTAATTACCAAGATTAAACTGTGTAAATATAATATTATGTATACCTCTATACAAGGATCGACAACTTTAATCAGACTTCTAAATTTTTCCTAGTTGTCGTGATTGATAAAAAAACAAAAATATATTTTATATAAAAGTATATGTCGCAAGAAAAGAAGAAAAAGAGTCGAGGTCGATCTGTTGGCCATCCCGGCTCTACACTATGTACATTGTACATATTTAAATAGATACCTTCTGTAGCTACAAGGCAGACATCACCTCCTTTACCACCCTCACCACCATACCGAGGAAAACCAAAACCACCAGTTCCAGCTTTGACATGTATTCTCAACGAATCCAAAAATTTAGAATTTTGTTTTAAATAATTTCGTATGGGCTGCAACAAAAAAAAAAAAATTAACATAGGTGATATTAAAAAATAATTCTAGTTAATACTTGTCAATTACCTTCGCATCTTTCTTCGACGAACTATATTGACGAACAAATGTTTGTATTAACAAATTTTTATGAAAGCAAAACATTCTGAAAATTGTATAATTTACAATGTAGTACTATACATAGCTATATAGTATATTATTATGACACGATAAGCAATCGACAGATCTGTTTATAGTCGTCTTACAGTATTATCATGATAACAATTATTCCTGTCGAAGTTATAAATTGTTTAATTATAATAATTAGAAATAAACTGTTATAAGTTTATAAAGTTTGTCGTTTAAGCGTGTTCGGCATGACAAAATATATTATCATATCTACGAGGTGCAAAGATAACTCCACAGAATAGATAAACAGCTCACGTACATTTCTTAAATCATAATATATCTTAAATCGTGATAATAACATAATAATAATTGTCCCGTTATTATCACCACTGATAACATCGTAATTTTGATGATACCATGCGAAAACGTGTCGTATATCGTTCTTCCTATTCTATTTGCACGTCATACTATGCGAATACGAATCGAGGGAATAAACTTTTTTTAACTGACTTTAAAGATGTTTTTTTATCAATACTGAGACTACTGCTGTTTGCATAATGGTCAAACGCCGTATAATCTGTTGAAATGTTGACGCTGTTGGGAGTTTCAATGCACAAGTAATCACAATTTCATTACATACATATTGACATGCCGTCATTATACTGATACACGGTTTTTAGATTTCCACTGGACGCCGTACTTCTACGTTTGTGGGTTCTATTTGTGGAGAACAACGGACATGTTGTTAACTGCAATTCCTTGCTCTGTTCGAGGCATTTTAATCCTCTTGTTGACTTCATGCCAGAAGGTCTTCCCCGCTGTTTGAACAACAAAGCAGTGCCGTTATTAGTGAGTTTATTATGAAATATAAGTTATTTTATTATAAAACTATTTTTTTAACCATACTTTTGTCTAATCATATAATTTATAGTTATGTCATTCAGACATTATTTCAATAATGCATTCCATTATTCCATATGATGTGTATATCATACACAATACGTTAATAACAAAATTTAGTGTTATGAATTGTATTGCTTTTTTAAACAATTATTTAACTTTGCCAAATATAAATATTATCTGTTGTACACTATTCATGTTGTAGGTACACAAAGTTTTAATTGAATTTGTTTGGTTAAGTCTGAACAAGTAATATTACTTTAATACTTAATTCACTATGCACATAAATTATTTTTTGTTTTTATATATTATACTTACTTTATTTTAAATATTACTTTAGTACAACGCTTGATCATAACAATACATTTTACATAAATCAAATATCTAAATTATTATAAACCTTACTTTTGATTAATATAATACATTTATATAAATTCCAATACATTTTTCCAACAATAATTTTAACACTAAATATACATACATCAAGCTTTATTATATACTTAGTGCTTATTTTATTTTATTCAAGTACGCTTCCTCAATATTAAAATTTAGGTTTTATGTTCACAAATTAATCTAAATACAACTAATATGTTTAACTATGCTTACCTAAGTTTTTCTCATTCATTTATGGATACAATCTATATCGTCAACAGATAAGCAAAAAATAAAAATTTGAACGTGATAATTCATAAAAAAAAGTCTTACTAAATGATGACATTTTTAGTGTGAGTTGCCATTTGAAAATCAAAAGTTGATGATGGTTTAACTTATAAATATAAGTGTGAAAAATATTAAACAATTATATAATTTTAGAACAGCATAGATCTAAAATTTTGAAAAAAGTGAATACTTTTTGAGATAATGAGTGTTTTACGCTTAATAAATCACCCAGTATTTAAGGTTAATATTTAAAAACTTTATTAAACTATAATAAGTAATTACATTATGTTATCGTTTCAAAAACAAGTATATTATACCATACATTAACTTTATTTATTTTATGAGGATAAACAATGACTTCAACAATGGAGAGAATTCACCAACATACTGTGAATTGCATTTTGTCAATTCTGCTCAAACAAACCTGGCTCGCATGCAACATTTTCCAGGCCGTCTGTTAGAGGGACTACATTTGACACTGGGTTGCAGACTTAGATCAATTGCTTCGGGATATCAACCCATACGCCAAGGCATATCAATAAGTATTAAAGACAGGTATTACACTACATCCTTATAAGAAATTAAGTCATCACATTAATGTTGGAGTTTCATACTTTTTATACATTAGTTTATTTTTTTTACCTATTGTATGTGATTCTCAAATTAATATTATGCTTACATGTTTATATAACACAACACTGTACATTAAAAAAACTAAATGTTTATTTCTCATATATAGACTTAATAAACTGATTAATTTAATCATTGACATAAGAGCATACACTTTAATATCGGACAACAATTACACTATACATTATACAAAACAAATAAATTTTTGATATTCGCTGGTAAACAAAATACACTGATAAACTGATAAATCGACTCACATTCATAATAGTATATAACATATATATTTATATATATACCACAATTCACATTCTTACATTTATATAAATTCTGTTGTGAAAGCTAAAATTATAGTGAAATACACATTATTACTTAACAATGATTTAGTTCAGTTAGATATTACTTACAATTTATCATATTGTTGTTCTATGTACTTTAATATACTCTTTTAAACTAATCTAAAAATCAATCTAGAAATCAAATCTAAACGTCCAAGTTTAAAATTCATAATTTTTATAATTTATGTTTTTTTTCTTACCTATTGTAAGCAGTTCTTAAATTTATATTTCATACTTCAGCATTACACAACAACTACACTGTACATCAAACAAAAGAATTTTTGGAACTCATCGATAAACTAAATACCATACACTATTGTTCCTATATATTATATGATTATTTTTAATCCTTGCTTAAGATTTAAAATACATACTGAAAAGAGATAGAGGTCTCATAGGATCTCTGAGAAGGGCTGAACACCATAATAATGAATTCGTGCAACTTGCAAGATATAATCGGATCATATCCTTATGTTAAAATATTATATAATTTTATTTCAATAATGTAAATTAATTAATATGATTGTTTTGTTTTTGCATAGGATCAATCAATTGAACTTTGCGTGCAGTTCTATGGTCAACTTTATTTTACATTTAACTTACCATTAATTGTTAATTTAATTTATATTGTTTTAATAAACTTATATAATTTTAAAATAGTATAACATTTGTTTTATTTATTACTCCTAACACACTGTCCTACAGTAATTATATATTTATTGTTTAAAATAATTAAATATTCTAACGAATACATGTTATTTGAAAATCGATTTTATTCAATACTGTTCAAGTGCAATCTATTAGAAATAACTGTAATATTGAATTTTGAGACATTGAAATCAATGGATTTTGTTTTAAATATTCCTAGAATGGGAAAACATTAAAAATACAGATATAATTTTTAAATAAATGATTAAAGACAATATTTCGTCGCTTAAGAAGCAACACCGCCTATCTCAGTTTTATCAATTTTACAGGAGAACAAAAAAACCAAATTCTGTGTAATTGGTGGTACATTTTGATTATTTCAACATATTTAGGTACTTAACCTAAGCATTTTTGTTGTGATTTTAACTAAAAAACAACAAAAAATTAATAAATTAACCAAAGTACTTGAGATATGTGGTGTTGTCATGTAAATTTTATTTAGATAGGTTGTGTTACAGAAGGAAAAAACCAATCAAATTTAAACATAGTTAATACTGTTTAGTAGTTGTTACTTGTTTTATAATAAATTTTTAATTAATAGTGAACAAAATAGAATAAAAAAAAAACATAACATTAAAACACTTCTTTTAATATTAAAATAACAAAAAATTCTAAATAAAATAAAACATAACATTAAAACACTCCTCGTGTCGAAAATAATGAGTTTGAAGGTTCTCATTATAAAATATTTAACAGTTGTATAACACAATATAAAAATGCTTAGTAAAAAAAATAATAATAATACGTCTTCTTGACTAATAACAATTTTTAAAATAAAAAAACATAACAATTTGTGTATTAAAGTCAGTCTTAAAATGTCTCATTGAGTTTTCCTTTTTTGGTAACTTTCTTTAATTTTTTTTGGCTTTCGTTTTTCTTTTCTGCCACTTGTTGACGTTTTAATGTTCTTTTGCTCTCATCTTCACAAATTAAATTGTCGTATAAAGCATGGGTGTCTGATGGCATAAACGCCTTTAATGATTGTAAGTCAGTTCACTTATCTTTTGGTATAGTAGGTCTCGATTCATATAATTTTGGAAATGAATTGAATTTGGTGAAATGTTTAGGTATGGTGGGAAGTAGCTGAAGATCGTCTTCAAAATTGATTTTGTAGTATATCAGACCAGTAGGTTCGTACTGAATCCAGCGAAGCTCATTCACTGTAGGATCACCTGGGCGATGTCCTGGTCTTATTGATTTGTAAACCATCATTTCTGCTATTAAAAAATCTTTGAAAAACGTGTGGTCCAAAAGTCTTGAACGATACGGCTTCGGAAATTTCCTTGCAGACCTTTTCCGTTAATTCACCACCACTATTTTTTTTTTTTTTGGGGTTTTCCGATTTTTTTTTAGATTTTTATATATTGTTATATTATTTTGATTCTGGGGGCATGAAGTGTATAATATGTTGTAGTATTGTTTTAAATAAATTATTAGAACCGTAACGCTTACGCGTACTCCATGTTCTCGATCAAGTAGCTATTCAGCATTAGTCGGTAGGTACCCCACTGTTTTTTATTTCGAGATTTTATTTTGTCCCA